>JAMRYI010000221.1:0-223671 GCA_029231635.1 Ditylenchus weischeri | reverse complement strand
TGCGTCAGAAGTCAAATTCCAAGAGCAGCATTCAAGAACAGCATCCACTTCTTCAGAGGTTACTACCGAACAATCGCAAGAAGCAGGGTCCATTCCAACAGGCGTGCTCAAGGATGGTACTTCTTCTATTGAAGTAACTGCTTGCGAGTGATTCAATAATTAATTTAATTGTCTTTCAGCACTCTCCACTGAGTATGAAGAAGTCTAATTTCTGGAGTGAGGCAAGGACTGTGGTGCTCAACAGGAAGTCCAATGAAACATTTGGTTTGTGCCCCTCCGCGGAGTTTCAATTTTTGACGACCCTGCTAGACAAAAACCAAATTCTGACACCGGATTCGTGTTCAGCATGGTCGATTCCACATTCACCTTTTTCAAATTTTAACTTATTGTCCAATTTCAAATTCCTTTCAAGACAAAAAACATTTGAAAAAAAATTCAGCATCTTAAATTTGACTTGGAGTGTAAGATATAAAAGTACCTGGGTATGCAATCGACCATGCTGAACACGATTCCAGTGTCAGAATTTGCTATTTGCCTATCAGGGACGTCAAAAATTGAAATTCCGCGGAATTATCCGTCGCGGAATTGTCTCCCGCGGAATTATCGCCGTTCCCACTTTTCAACATATAAAAATCTGTTTGCAGGCATCAGCATTGTGGGAGGTAGGGTGGAAGTGAGTCAAAAAGGAGGTCTTCCTGGCACTGGCAACACTGTATTTGGCATCTTCATCAAATCCGTGATGGCTGAATCACCGGCTGGGCGTTCAGCGAAAATGTTCATGGGTGATCGTGTGATTAGTGTGCGTTTTCCTTTTTTTTAAGGGAACTTTTCAAAACGTCTATATAATCTTCATTGCAGGTGAACAATATTGATCTCAGGAGTGCCACACATGAACAAGCTGTCAATGCCATCAAAAATGCGACAAATCCTGTCAAATTTGTTGTCCAGTCTCTACAAAGTTTCCTTCCGAACCAGGTCGGACAACCGGCGGGCAGAGTTTTGGCCGTTTTTGTGTGAATTTTTTGAATTCGCGCCTTTTTAAATTTTTTTTCAAACTTGAGCAACCTACCCGGCGCCTAAGAATTTGCCTAAATTAAAAAAAAGGATAAAACGGAAAAATGCCCGGTTTTGGAGAAAAAGTGCCATCTTTATGTGAAAATGTGCCATCTTTCTTTAGTTTTAATGAAAAATGCTAAAAAAATGCTTATTTTTTTTAAATCTTAACACTATCCGGTAGCCCTGCGATTCTAGTTTCTAAACAAGTGTCATTTTTTGCAATATCTTTGCTAGATATAGCACAAAAAGGTAAAAATAAAAACTAAATTATTTTTCTGACTTTTTTCATACTTCTAATTCCTAGTGCTACGGTTTGAGATATTGCAAAAAAAAAAATGACACCTCTTTAGAAACTAGAATCGCAGAGCTACTTGGTGGTGTTATCGCTCTGAAAAAAAGTAGGCGCTTTTTCACAATTTTTAAATAAAACTAAAAAATGGCATATTTTCACATAGAGATGGCAACTTTGCTCCAAAAGCGGGCACTTTTTAGTATTGCCCATTAAAAAAATTTTAAAGTACGCACCCAAAAGCCAAAAATAAAAAAGTCCGAAAGGCGCGAGTTCAAACAAACGGCACAAACGTAGCCAAACTCCACTACATCAGACAAGCAATTTTTCAGATTATATATATCAACAAACAAACTTATTGCAGATGCTAAGTGGTTCAAACAGTCCAGACCTGAGAAGAAAAGTTGAGCTGATCCACGAAAGTCCCAAACTTCCACATAAAATAGGCGGTGACAGTGATAGCAATAAAGAGTCCATCTGCTCAGCTATCGAAGACCAGCCGGAAAAGGACACCAGCGATACAAAAAGACTGAGCAATAATACGCAATGTGAGACTAGAGGCAAGCAATATGCAGCAACTGTCATCGAGCCAGAAAGTGCAGCCGCACTTGAAAAGGCGTCTGATGATGAGGAACAAGAAGACACTTTTTTCTATACAAAAGGTAACTTTAAATTAAAAATAACGTATTTTGGAATAAAGATTTAAAAAACGACAAAAAATTGAAAATTTAAAAAATGATAAAAATAACTTTTAAGAAAATTACTGGGAGTCGAAGTATATTTCTCAGGGACACAAGCGATAAATATTAGGTTGTGTCATAACAAAGCCAGGCTCTCGAAATTTTTTTGTACTTTTAAATAAAAGTACCCATTTTCAGCTGAAAATTTTCATTCTGAGGTACTCCAACAGGCGAAAATTCCTCAGCAATCCGAATCATAAAACAGAATTTGAAAAAATACTTAGTCACTGAAATATGACCTAAAGATGGAGTGTCAATATTTTAAGAAATGACATTTAACTTTACTTCAACTTAAAGTCATATCTCAGCGACTAAGTATTTTTTTCAAATTCTCCTTTATGATTCGGATTGCTGAAGAATTTTCGCTTACTGAGGCGCCTGAAAATGGGTACTTAATGGGTACTGAAAGTACAAAAAAAAATTCGAGGGGGGGGGAGGGGTGCACTTGGGATTAGAGATGATGGCTTGACCTTTTCGGGACGGGACGGGTCAGAATTCAAATTTAAAAATTTCGGGACGGGACACGGGACGGGACAATTCAAAAAGTTATATCGGGACGGGACCCCGGGACAGGGAAGATTTTCGGGACGGTCATAAAAATTTCCGATCGGGAATTTCAATCCTATATGCTTTATTCATGCTTCAATTTCCAGACGTTTGACATTTTTCCGATTGATTCACGTTTGTTGGGCTTCCTGTAAGATCTGATTCATGGTACAGTCAACCCTCAATATAACGGGCCACCCAGTGTGACCGGCCGTGTAGGGACGTTATACCGAGGGTCCGTTATATCGAGGGCTGACTGTAATTACAAGTTGAAGGCAGTTGTTGAAAAATTGAATTTTTTCGGACGGGACGAGACGGAATTTAAATAAATTTTTCGACGGGACACCGACGGACACTGACGGGACAGGTGCCAAAAATTTCCGGGCGGGATTCCGGACGGACGATTCTTCTAAAATTAACGGGACAGGACGGAATTGTCCCGTCCCGTCCCGTCATCATCTCTACTTGGGATAATGTCGTAAACATAGTTTAATCACATTTTTGGGCATTAAAGGAGTTGACCTCCCATTTTGTAGCTGAGAATCTTGGCTACAAAATGGGAGGTCAACTTTTAAAAACTTGTCGAGAAATTTATGGAAAAAACACAATGCCGCAAAAATGTGATTTGAAAAAAAAATGAACGTATTAATGACGCAACCTAATATTATTTGACATAGAGTGACTTGACGGGTCATAGCTTCTAAATTTTATAAGAAGTTCAATATATTGTAAGAGAAGTTTTTGTTGAGATTTTTATATGATAGAAACAGGTATGCCGTAATTATTCTAATAGAACTAATAGTAACCCCCCTCTATTTTTGGACTAAGATTTCAGAGTTAGGGTTATTTTCGATTGACAATTTCAAGATTTTTAGAGGATTGAAAAATATCAACCCCGGGGTTTCTATTAGAATAATTACGGTATTTGAAATCACTTAATTATCCGATATTTAAATCCACAAAAATGATTGTTTTGACATGATATGTTCAGCACAATTTTTATTTATAAAAACTTTTTGTCCTTATGATTAATTTTCCTAAAAATTATGTGCAGAAGGTAGGTGAGCCTAATTCGTTACTCTAGTGCAAAAAAATTGCAAGGATTTCGATCTTGCCGATCGTTTTTGTGAAACACTACAGTTTCACAATTTAGACTCTCAACTCTCCCAATAAAGAAGGCATTTCTTGTGAAAATCCACCCGCGTTGCTAATTTTTTAATTCCGTAAAATTGGAAAAATCTGGGGTCGATCTCAAGATTTTTGGATGTTGAATCAAAATCCAAAAAGCAAAATCACTAGAGCTTGTGTGAGTAAAAAACACTCAACAAACAGATTTGCGGACTGAGATATAGGTTCTCATGGTCGAGGGGGTGGCTTATTAGAGGGAACACGGTATCCTAAATAGGCACTCGTTATTGGGAGAGTTGGGGGTCTAAATGGTGCAACTGTAGTGTTTCATAATAAACTAGGCAGCATGGGAACCGTTGCAATTTTCTGCACTCGGCAGACGAATTAAATTAAAAGGTAAAAGTCCCCAAAATTTAGGGTAAAAAAAGTATCGGACGCAAGGCGCGAATGAACTTGAGGGGGCGTCCCTATTGGGAGACTGTATTCCCAGGGCAGGATCTCAGAGTTATCTAATTGACCAGAGTGAGTCTCAGGACTGGTTCTACCCCTAAATTGGATTCGGGGAGGACGGTGTCCTGTCATTATTACTAAGTTTCAATTATAAGTGTAAAAAAAATCAAAACTGAACACATATTTCCACAAATTCAGAAAAAATCAAGAGGAAATATGGCTCACTGCCGGGTGAACCGATACTCATTCGTCTGGAAAACATTCCCCCAAAAGGGCTGGGCTTCTCACTGGCTGGTGGGAATGGGGATGCAACAGCAGGGCAACTGGAGCAGCTCAAAGATGGTGCCAGCAACAACGGTGCATCAACTCCCATCATTGTGGTCGACATCAAATCCACGTCCCCCTTGCCCCTTCAGGTCGGGGATGAGCTGTTAGAGGTTATTAACGCACTTTTAACCACCAAATCATATTCACCAGATCAGATTTTTTTTAGATAAACGCTAAGGTGCTGTTTGGACTGACTCATCTAAAAGCTTCAGACAAAATTCGCAATTGTTGTGAGGACAACGAGCTGGCTTTGTTAATCCTGAGACGGCCTTCTAACTCTGGTGCAGACGATGTGGCTGCAACCTCTACTTGTAAGGGAGATCAATCACAGCAAACTGATGATGGCAGTTTGGATAAGGTCTTGGTAGACACCACTGAAGTGGTCAATCCTGAAATTGAGACAGAATCAATGGTAGAAGCGGGGTTGGAGAAAGAAGAATTGCCCACGGTAGAAGTCATGGCTGAGCAGGAAAAAAATGCACTGGTAAATTTTTGTGAAGAAAAGGGATTTTTGTAAAAAAACTGAGGCTAAAGTACACAATTGTGAAGTGTCCCAAAATGGTGTTATTTCAATGCTATAAAAATTTTTTTGCCGAAAAATACACTTTCTGCCTTGGTCCCCCCTGTAGTTAGTGCTTTGAAGACCTAAAAAGATGGAATTTGAACATAGTTTTGATAACTGGGACCTACCGCGTAAAGAAACTCTGGTTTGCATATGGTTTTTATGCATCCAGAGTCATTTTCGAGTGATTGGTCTCTAAGGTATGTGGGTGTCATTCGTCTGGAAAACATTCATCCAAAAGGGCTGGGGTGGCTTAGGTTGGGGATGTGGTGCGAGGCAAACAACTGTACCCTTCTCACGGCCCATGTGAGTATCCTTTTTAGCAATCAGGTGCTGATATTTAAGACCAGCGGGTCTTTACACCAAAACTGTTGTCATTAAAAAAAGCAACCAGAATCACTGAGATCTTTGAGATTTTCATAGCTAAAAAATTAAAAACTTGGATATAAAGATATATGGATATACTAGAACTCAAAAATAATGCCTTTTTCGAACTCCTGAGACGATTTTGAGTCGATATAGGGTGTTTGGAAACACTTTAAAAAAATTGATTTGGGGTTGGGGGGGGGCGTACATCCAAGTAGGGTCAAAGTATTGGGTACTTATACGGTTCCCCCCCCCCATATCGGAATTTTTTCAAAAACAGGTTTTAACCATTTCTAAGCAATTCTTACACGCTAAAACCGGTAAAAACGTTGTTTCCGACCACTTTCCATCAAAAATTTTGACTCTTTAGATTTTCTACCTGCCTGCCTTCGGCAGGCAACCTACTGCAATAGGAAGCCCCTTTGGGGGTACATGGTCCGGGCCAAGGGCTGACCCTTTATATATCAAGAAATATATATCTTGAAGATATATATCTCTTGGTGGTAACTGTAACAGGTGAACAAGTGCTTGAATGGAGAAAAAAGAGCTGCCTGCTTGCAATGGAGAAGGGGTATAAAAATGATTAAAATTAACATTGCAAGGCTGGGGAAAATACTACATTGCTGCTACTATTGTGAAATTTTGTTCTTTTCTTAGGGCTTGGAACAACATGCAAATAATTTAACTGCCGCTGAACTTTTTATAAGCATTTTTACATTTATATAAATTTCATAAATTTTAAAAATTTCCTTGATATATTTCTTGATAGGGTCAGCCCTTGGCCCGGACCATGTACCCCCAAAGGCAGGTAGAAAATCTAAAAACGTCAAAATTTTTGATGGAAAGTGGTCGAAAACAACGTTTTTCTCGGTTTTAGCGTGTAAGAATTGCTTAGAAATGGTCAAAACCTGTTTTTGAAAAAATTCCGATATGGGGGGGGGAACCGTATAAGTACCAAGTATTGTATTGAACATGAGGGAGAAGGGGTTGTAGCCAGTTAAACGAAGGTGGGTTGTTATTCGTATTTAAAAAAACAAATAATTTTTTGTTGAAAGTTATTGAAAGTAATTATAACTCGTAATTAAAAACCACTTCTGCTTTATAATACAAACCTTTTAAACCTATAATTTTCCCTGCATTGAAAAATATCTACCCAACAGTATTGCTTGGTGTTCTTATTCTTTTCATATACTCCCTTTCTTAACCAGCATGTCTCAGTTAATCAATCTATAGCAGTAGCAGCAGCTGAAAGTCCTAGCCGCAAATGGCCAAATAAAATTCAATTGGGCAAACATACAAATAGCTCCTTTTAGGAATGGGGAATATCAGTGCTAAGCCAACAAAAAAGGGAGAAGCATTTCCAACAGAGAAAAAACTAGATTTCGGCACTCATTTGGGCATCATTAGCCAATCATCCCCCCGAAATGGGCCAAAGATTCTCGCTGCCCACAATTTGTTGTTGACTTCTGCTACCCTAAGGGAACTATAAGACATTTAGTGCATCCCCCTCTTTAAACCAACTTAGCTGTTTTCTTGGCTAGTAGCAGCCCGCTAAATGCTTTTCCCTTTTTGGCCAAAAAGAAGCGACATTTTTGCTTTTATCAGCCGTAAAGTTTTTCATCTTTTTTGGCTGTGCTGTCTATTTCGTTGTTGTTGAGTCAATTGTTTTGCTTGAAGGTACTCTGCTTATTCTGTTCAAAATTATTGAGATATTGTGTGCGTGAGCAGGACAAAGCAGCTATTTGGAGTAGTTGTCTTGCTACCCTATGCTCTAGGAATTATGATTCGTAAATTGAGCAATATAGTCTACAGTCGGATTGGATGGGTGAGTGTTTGGGACCCAGACTTTGGCTTGTGCAAATTGTTTGTATTAGGTTGCGTCATAATACGTTCGTTTTTTTTCAAATCAAAATTTTGTGGCATTGTTTTTCCATAATTTTGACAAGTTTAAAAGTTGACCTCTCATTTTGTAGCTGAGAATCTTGGCTACAAAATGGGAGGTCAACTTTTAAAAACTTGTCGAGAAATTTATGGTAAAAACACAATGCCACAAAAATGTGATTTGAAAAAAAACGAACGTATTTATGACACAACCTAATATTCTTTGACATAGAGTGACTTGACAGGTCATAGCCTCTAAATTTTATAAGAAGTTCAATATATTGTAAGAGAAATTTTTGTTGAGATTTTTATATGATAGAAACAGGTATGCCGTAATTATTCTAATAGAAACCCCGTCTCTAATAGTAACCCCCCCTCTATTTTTTGACTAAGATTTCAGAGTTAGGGTTATTTTCGATTGACAATTTCAAGAGTTTTAGAGGATTGAAAAATAGTAACCCCAGGGTTTCTATTAGAATAATTACGGTATTTGAAATCACTTAATTATCCGATATTTAAATCCACAAAAATGATTGTTTTGACATGATATGTTCAGCAATGCAGCAACATAATGCCACAAAAATGTGATTTGAAAAAAAACGAACGTATTAAATGCGACCTTTAGAAAAAAAAAAAATCAAAATTTTGAAATTTAATTCCGGCAAAAATGGGTTAATGACACAACCTAATACTTTAGTAGGGGCATTTAGCTATTAATTTGGCATCAAATACAGTCGACTCTCGACAAACCAGGGTTCCCGATTTGTCGGGGGTTTGTTTTGTTCTAATTCTTTGCTGGCCAGCCAAATCAGACTTTTTTAAAATCCAGAACTACATGATATTGCAAAAAAAAATTAATTTTTTAAAACATAAAGAAAAATGCTAATATAAAATTGGAATTCACTAATTTGTTAGTGAAAGTCAGACTTTTGAAAGGGGGCGATTCAATTTGAGCTTTTTGGCATTTGAGCACAGGGTCCCCAGCTCAAATTTTTGGAAAAATTCAGTATATTTTGAGACCTTTTAGCAAACAAGGTGAAAATGCATACAAGAATTATTGGCTATTTTAAACGTCCATAATTTTTTATAGGTCAAATTTCGACACGCGGTTCTTAACACGAGAATTCCTGACTGTAACGTTGGACTATACGAGTGTTTTCAGGCTTCCTGAGCACGATGATCGCAAAATCGGACCTCTTCGCTAGAGCACAATGCCCATTAAAAGACCAACTCTCACAGCGACTTTTGGAAAAAAAACACCTCACTAACCGATGGGTTTCGCAATGAAAATCTTATTACACGAACTGATGCAAAATTGTTTGATGGGTTTCGAAATCAAAAATTTGTGCAGGAAAATAATAATTTTGTAATCCACCGAACAATGTCGATCCAGTTCTTCGAATAAATTTTCAATAGTGAAACCTATCGGTTAAGAGTAAGCTGACTATCTAGATTAACTAACGACTTCGAAACTTATATGGAAATGTTAGCTACCGTATTTCCTCTAATAGAAGGACATGCTCTGAGGGGGGTTGAAAAATAGAAGGACATGCTCTAATAGAAGGACATGCTCTAATAGAAGGACATGCTTTAATAGAAGCATATATACTGTTACATGTTAGCCAAAACACATTCAAAACAGCGACAAATTAATTGTGCAAAAAAAGCATAATTGATGCAAGCGCGGAACGAGAAGAAACTGGCATCTCTCTTGGAAGAAATTGATCTTGAAGAAGACCAAGAGAATGCAGAATACGAAAGTGATCTTTCTGTGGAATGTTAAATTTGTGTTACAATTTTTTGTAAATAAAGCTTTTCAAAAGTAAATTTCGGTTGAAAAATAGAAGGACATGCTCTATTTGAAGGACATGCTCTAATAGAAGGACACCCTCCAAGGGGGGTTGAAAAATAGAAGGACATGTCCTTCTATTAGAGGAAATACGGTATCCTCCATTGGAACTACCCAATAAAAAGTGCGTTGTAATGGATCTTAACAAATGCCCTAAAAAAGCAACCTCCAAATATTTTTTATTCCAATAAGGATTGACCATATCACGCATGTATTCAGATAGACGAGACGGAAGTGGAGAATAGCACTGCCTGCTGCAGTAGTAGAGAAACCAACAACAATGAAGATATGGCATGTACCTCGTCCACCTCCCAACTATTTGTACAAACAGTGCCTTTAACCCAAATGCCTGTGACTAACATCACTCTCCAAACAGCTTCTGGCGCTCAATCACCTAACACTGCTGACGGTAGGTGGTCTAATTAACTATTCGAATATGTTAGCCAAATAATTTTCTCTTGATTAACATGATCAACCTCTATTATAAGTTTTGTGAAACTTTTATTTAGCTAGATAGATGAGAAATCTCTCCAGCTAAAAATTTATTGCTTATGGACAGGGCTCCCAAATGTCCTTATCTTATATAGTATTTGGCATGTGTGGGTGGGTGGTTAACGCTTTTTTACTTCGAAGGCCAGAACGAGTCGTAGATAGCGAAATCACTTTTGTCGCTAATACCATCGTGTTCCCCCAGAATTTCAGCTTTCGTTTTAAAAAAAGAACAGGCGAAAAAAATGAGTTCTAATAGGGGATATACCTATTTTTATGAATGAAGTCATAGCCCCTCATTGAAATTTCGAAATACTATAGAGGCGCCGATAGGCGCCTGTGGTCCCTTGTTAATAAGATTTGTCCTTATTTTGGGACCCCAAATCTTATTTTTTTTTTTTCAAAATTTTACGTTGAAATCTTATTTTCGGTGGTCAAAAGAGCAATAAGCACTGGATAAAATGCCATTTTCCCCAAAATACCCTAAATATCTTTATTTTCAAAATTTAGATTTGGGAGCCCTGCTTATGGAAGTTGTGATTAAGCATTGTTTCATGCAAATACAGTCAACTCTCGATTTAACGAACCCCCGAAAGTTCCCACCTAGGGTCCGACACGTTTTTTAACCTAATTTTTGAAGGCTTTTGCCAGTTGTCTCTGGTAAGTCTAGTCCGAAAAATCGCAAGGATTCCGATTTTGCCGGTAGTTTTTGTGAATGATAACAAGTTTGCCGAAAAGACCGGCGCCTCTTGATATAACGGACACCTATTTACCAAAAAGGCGTCCGTTGTATCGAGAGGCACGGGTCTTTTCGGCAAAACTGTTTTTATTTACAAAAATGACTGGCAAAATCTGATATTTTGCGATTCTATACCTTGCGATATTTTGGACTAGACTAACCAAAGACAACTGTCAAAAGCCTTCAAAAATTAAGCTAAAAAAGTGTTGGACCCTAGGTGAGAACGAACTTTTGAGGGGTTCGTTAAACTGAGAGTTGACTGTGTTGCAATTTCTGGAACTTATACGGTTCCCCCCCATACCCGGATTTTTTAAAAAGTGACCCAAAACCACTTCCAAACTCATTTTTTCTGCTCAACAAGATACGAGAAGCATTTCTAAACACTTTCTGAATAAAAAAATTTTGAATTTTGTCAAAAAATTTTGCCTCCCACCCCTCAGCAGTAAGTGGCCTTTTTGGGGTATTTTAGGGACATTTTTGGGTGATTTATCACATTTTTCTTGCTGGAGCTGGGCAAAAAGACTCTATAAATGCATTTTTGAAACCAAATATCAAAGATTTAAGGTATTTTTGCGGCCAAAGACCCAACTTGCTCCTCATTGCAAGGGAGGAGGAAGGGGTATATATACACCTTCATGAATAAGCGAAGCGGCCAAAAATACCTTCTCGTATCTTGTTGAGCAGAAAAAATGAGTTTGGGAGTGGTTTTGGGTCACTTTTTAAAAAATCCGGGTATCGGGGGGGGGGACCGTATAAATTCCCAATTTCTTAATACAATGCCTGGTTTCGGGGCTTAAATCGACAAAAAAAAAGTAACAGATCATCGGAACAATTTTAGTAATGTTTTCGGAAACAATAATCGGGTCGACTTCATAATGCTTGAAATCGACCCGATTTTTTATTTGTTTCCTGAAACCGGGCGTAGATTTAAAATCAAAGGTTTTAACCGCTGTTTTCATGATATCAAAGTTCTTTGAGAGTGCAGGGTACAGGGAGAATAGGAAGAGTTTCAAAAATAAAAAGTAAAATATTTTATCACGTCAAGTTTTTAAAATTTCCTGATTATTCCTACTTGGCGGTGTAAATCATTAATTTGACGGGTAAAAAACAATTTGATCCATTTCAAAAAGGGGTCTGCTTAAATCGAGAATACACCTAGAAAAGGACTTCGAAATCTGGTGTAAGATGTCGGGTTCTAGGGAAAAGTGCCGGGTCTAAGGCAGTTCAGGCAAATTCATTTGGGGGGGTATACTCCGGTAGGGTCGAATTTTTTTAAAGAAATTTGAAAACAATATTTGTCTCAATCTTCAATTTTTTAGAGACACTTACCAATTGCAGTTCTAAATGTTGATTTTCAACTCCTCATAAATATATTGTGCGATTTTTATTGGTCTTCTCTATTAACTCACCCCTCAACTTTAGGGACCTGTAAGTCGACCAAGAGCGAATATTTTGCAAAGCTTTTTATTACATTTCCTTAGCTACCGCAAGCTCTACGGATTCCACTTTTCAGATTTTGGTTGAGCACCCAAAAAGCTCGAGATCAATCTCAAAATTTTCCGATTTTTGAGGGGTTGAAAAATAACTCACCCGGGTGAGCTATTAGAGAAAATACGGTATTGAATTTTTTCCATTTCGACTTTAGGTGCCTAGCCCGAACGAGCGCCGTGGAACAGACAATCACGAATCTGAAGTGGCGTCTCCGTCAGTCGTCGTATCTCCTCCCTCAAATGTATGTGTATTTTTTCCAGTCAGCTTTTCTTTAACTACCAATGTTTCAGCGATCTCGCATTGATTCGGACGTTAAAGATTCTTGATGGTGAGCCGTCCGACTTCGATGTAAAGGTGGTCGGCTAAAAAAATGGCATCAAGAATTCGATTGAATATCAGGTCAAGTGGAAAGAATACAAGGAACTTAGCTGCGAGCCGTTACAGAACTTGTCTTGTTTTACTTAGCTTTGATTGTTCAATATAACCTGCTAATTTCTAGCATTTTGCTGATCTCATCCAGGCCTACGAAAACTCGATCGGGAAGAGCCGTGCAAAATCTTCTCCTGCTGCCAGACGTGCTTCCATTCATCAAGCCAAGCCGTCGCCCAAGCGTATGACTCCCCAGAATGCTGGCGTTATCAAGAAGAGATCTTATGCAATAAATCGCAAGACTCCCGTGCTCCAGCCGATCGATTTCACTCCCCAGGCATCAGTTTTGTGTTTTACGTTAAAGTCAGACAGCGTTACAGTCAGCAGTCTTTCTCCGATCAAACCGGTAAAGAATTATTTTTGGCACTCGTCGCTAAGAATCTTGTCTCTCGCCGGATGCCTCTGCTAATGCTCAGCCCGAAATCATGAGGGTCCTGATTAGGGTTGTCGAGTCGAGTACTCGAAATCGAGTAATTTCGAGTTTCGAGTATCGAGTCAAGTCGAGTGCTCGAAAATTTCGAGTTTCGAGTCGAGTACTCGGAAAGTTTTCCGGAAAACTTTCCGGTTGGTGGTGAGAAATCGGACAGAAATAACAAGGGATTGTACAGCTGGTGGTATACAGTTAACTGTACAGTCAACTGTAAAGTTAACTGTACGGTTATCTATAGTTAACTGTTTTAAACTTGCAGATTTTTGGTAAGTTATACAGGCTGTAGTCAGTTACCGTGGTAACTTACCGTCTAAATAAGGTTTCCGTGAAAACGCATAAAAACGAGGTGTAACACAGGTTCGGCCCACAGAGAGTTTCTCTTCTCTTGTTTTTATTTCTTTCCATTTTTTAAAAAAACTTTCCGCGTTCTTTTCTGTCCGGAAAGATTTCCGGAAAACTTTCCTGAAAGTTTTCCGGAAAGCTTTCCATGCAGCAACCCTAGTCCTGGCCATCCAGAGACCATACATAGAAAGTTACACTAAATCGGAGGTTTCCGAACAAAGCAGTCAATAATATACACTAACTCGAAAGTTTTTGCCTTAATTACTCAATAATGACCTGAATTACAAAAAAACTTTGATATCATGAAAACTGCGGTTAAAACTTTAATCAGAACACATGATTTGATCCATAGAATCAGATCAGGGTCAACATTTAAACCCACGGATTATATCATGGAACTTAGTTGATTTACACGGATCACGTATAGATCGGATCGCGCTCTCAAAAAGTATATCAGGAAAACTTCGTTTTTAATTGGGAATGGCCAATTTTTGGTTTTACCGGTAAATTTGCTGGTGAATTCGGCGAGGTTTTCGGCGGATTCGTCGCCGAATTCGGTAATTGAATCTGCGGTCCCCAGTTTTAATAATAGCATTTCTTCAGACCAATAGATGGTTTAGGGGTTGCTTTTGTATTTAATATATTTCGCCAATACACAGGTCCATAACTCTTGGATTAATTCACTACCTATTTGGCCCCTTTCACAGTTAACCTTCTAGTTTTGTGGCACATCCAATTCTGACCTCACAGTTTACTACTCTTTTTTCTTGTTCATAGTAGAAGTAATCTTTAAAAGAAGGAATAGTGGAGAAGTTTGAAGTGGTGGCTCACCACATCCATCCATCCATCCACTACCACTTCCTACTGCCCTCATTTCCACTTCTGGTGCCAGCGAATAAACGGCTGCACACACATGCATAGCCTTTTTTCAGAGAAATAAACCCTGCTGGCAACACCCTCCGCCACTCGGGATCGATAAGAAACAGGCAGGCGGCAGTCCCCTCAATCCCTAGGAGAAGGGGTGAAAGTCCACTGCCAGCAGCAAAGGCAGGCGCCCCATCTAAGTCCTGCCGGCCAATCAATAGGCCTCAAGGCACACTGCTAACTCGTAAACATAATTAGAGGAGGGGCTAGACACTGCTCTAGCCAACTGCTGCTCCAGGCAATGGCAGCAGGGGATTGCCACCACCGCCACTGCTCTTTTTGCTAGTGAAGGGTGCACCACTGCCACAACCTCTTTTAGCCGTCGTCTTCTGCTCGCTTTCCTCCACTTTTTACATGTTTGCTACTATTATTAGTGGTTGGTGTTGTTGTTTTAAGTCTGCTTATTGACAAAAGTGTGTGTGTGTGTTTGCAAAGGCATCGCCAACTGTATTATGTTGCAGATTTGGGTTGGCGAGGGGGAGAGGTATTGGCATATCCTTTTTCGGGATACCTTGTTGTTTGTGTGTGATAATTGGGTCATCAATATGGCTCAGGTTGCAGTTCAAACACACATTTCCGTCCATTTGTGCTCAGTAAACCTTTGGTCACAATCATCCGATTGTGAAATAACCGATTGTGAACCGATTATCCGGGATTGTGAAAAATTTTCTGACGGGGAAGACTATAGCCCGGCTAGAACGCAATAAAGTGCAGCCTAGAAATTGTCATGTTATTTGCTTAATGGTGGTCTTTTAAATTAGATTTGCAGTTGGACAAATAACATGACAATTTCCAGATAGCATTTTATTTCGACTTCGACCGCCCATTGTGACCAAGGGTTAACTCAAACTACCGTTTTTGACCCAAAAATTAGTAAAAACTGAAAATAAAACTTTACACGGCCACAGTGAAGAATAGGGTTCCAAAAATCAGCTTGGTCCCCCTGTTGATTTCGTAGAAACTATTAGGTTGATCCAAAAGTTCTTGGGCACCTTGAAAAAATTTATTTTCGATTTTTTATTCGCTTCTTTTTCGTCGTTTCATCTCATCTGTCTTTTTTTTTCGCAACAGAAGAAGCAATTTTAACAGATCTGCAAGTTTATTTTGATTCGAAACCGATTAGATTCTTTGTTAAAGGTATTGGGAGATTGCCTGAAAGATGGCAAAATGTTGTTGATGTTGAGGGAGATTATTTTGTTGAATAAAGATTTTGGAGAGCTGTTTTGTTGATGTGACTTCGAGTGATATCTCCTCTGAATTAGATCTGCAAACATTGGAATGATAAACATCATGCTAAAATATTAACACGTTAATAAAAAATCGAAAATAAATTTTTTCAAGGTGCCCAAGAACTTTTGGATCAACCTAATAGTTTGGTCCTATAAATTTTAATAAATTTTATTAAAAAACAGCTTGGTCCCCCCTGTTGTTTTTACAAATAAAACAACAGGGGGGATCAAGCTGATTTTTGGAACCTTATTCTTCACTAGCGCCACTTTACACGCTATCTATAGTCCGGGTACGAACTTTCATATTAGATCATGTGTGATCATACCTCATAAAGCGAGAGTTTTTTCCCTTGGTACTCCTGTTTTTTTGTGCTAAGGTGCGTGTTAGGCCAGCGTATGTTAAAACCGTCGGTTCTTATCCTTTATCCCGACCCCACCCTAATTTAAAAGAGTACCGGGACACTGGAAAATAGCCTAAAAGTATGGAAATTGAACAAATTTTTGTCAGCTTGGTCCTACTGCACAAAGAAACTCTGGTATGCATGCATGTTTAATGCCGCCAAAAAGGCGAATCAACTTATTTGTGTCAAAATAAAAATAAAGTTCAACACTCAAAACTTGGGTGGGATAAAGAGATAAAGGATAATAACCAAACCGTCTCAAACACGCTTTTTTAACTTTTTCAATCGTTCCTCACATACTTTGGCCTGCACTGCGCTCAATCATGGGCCTAAAAACAACAGTGGGGGACCAAAGCAAAAAAAACCTTTGCTTTGTGGGACGAGGCCTCTGTAACAATATTGTTAAATTTGGCTAATTATATTTAAAAAGTCCATTTTAGTGATGAAAATAGGGTTTTCTAGCACTTTTTCCTCTGCAATGCTCAAACTGATCAATAAATTAGAAAAAATGAGACATTGAAAAATTTCAAACATTTTTAGCAAAAATTTGGCGGTAGACAGAAATCTCTTTTTCGGAAATTTAAATTTTTTTTTAAAGTTATCCCATTAAAGGACCATGGCCACCTGTTTTAAATTGTCCCCCGCCAATTCAATTTTTTTCCCTAATCATTGGACTTTTGTACGGATTTTTCAACTTGGTTTCTAACAAAACAAGGCCTAGAATTTAATTTTAGGTAAAGTTTTGTTAAAAACCTAGTTAAAAAATCCGTACAGAAGTTCAATGATTAGGAAAATTTTTTGAATTGGCGGGGGACAATCGTGGCCGTAGACGGCAATGGCCCTTTAAAAAAAAGATTTTCGCCGCGGTTAAAATTTTTGATAAAGGGATTTCTGCCTAACGCCGTAAATTTTTTCTTGAGACAACTCTTTTAATCAGAAAGCAGCAACCGTCAAAGGTCTAGCAAAAGTGTCTTTAGTTAGGAATAGGACTGAGTGATATTGTCACTTTTGCACACATCGACCTCCTCCTCTTCCCCGCCATCTATTGTTCATTGACAAAAAAAACAACAACAAGTTCTCTCCAGCCTTTTCATCCACCTAAACAAAAGAAGTGTGATAAGCAGGAGATAAGAATCTTTGCTCCCTTTGTTGGCTCAATTGCTTGTAGTAGCAGAGGCTTAGTGGTAGTTGTGGGTTGTTGAGTGTCCGGTTTCCCCTCTCTAGCAATGATATTGGTTGAACCGCTGAAAATGTCTTTGGATCAAAGGTTCGGCGCTAGTATAGAATACCCCCCCAAATCAGACCTTCTAAAAATCGTTGAAACTACCCTTTGGAACAACAAGTTTAGGCTTAGCCCTTAGGCTTAGGGGTAGGCCAGTGTATGGAAGTTGTGACTAATAAGTGTTTTACGCACTTTTTCTGGGGTCTGCAACATGTATTTGGGTGCTCTTTACTTAGGCTTAGGGTAGGCCAGCGTATGGAAGTTGTGACTAATAAGTGTTTTACGCACTTTTTCTGGGGTCTGCAACATATATTTGGGTGCTCTTTACTTAGGCTTAGGGGTAGGCCAGCGTATGGAAGTTGTGACTAATAAGTGTTTTACGCACTTTTTCTGGGGTCTGCAACATATATTTGGGTGCTCTTTACTTAGGCTTAGGGTAGGCCAGCGTATGGAAGTTGTGACTAATAAGTGTTTTACGCACTTTTTCTGGGGTCTGCAACATATATTTGGGTGCTCTTTACTTAGGCTTAGGGGTAGGCCAGCGTATGGAAGTTGTGACTAATAAGTGTTTCACGCACTTTTTCTGGGGTCTGCAACATATATTTGGGTGCTCTTTACTTAAGTTTTAGAAGGAATAAGTTTTGAGGGGGAGGAGGGGGGTATTCTATACTAGGGTCAAAGGTTCTTATCCTTTATCTCTTTATCCCACCCAAGTTTTGATTATTGAACTTTATTTTTATTTTGACACAAATAAGTTGATTCGCCTTTTTGGCGGCATAAAACATGCATGCATACCAGAGTTTCTTTGTGCAGTAGGACCAAGCTGACAAAAATTTGTTCAATTTCCATACTTTTAGGCTATTTTCCAGTGTCCCGGTACCCTTTTAAATTAGGGTGGGGTCGGGATAAACGATAAGAACCGGATCAAATCTAAATCTCCTAGCTAATTCGTTAATTTTCTCGGACAAATTTTGGAAACCTTTTGATTGGCTCCCATGTGGACAATGTCCGGGCGCCCTTTGGATCAATTTTCATTTTTTCTTTGCTTAAAAATGCAATAAAATTCAAAAATCGGCACTTTTGAGTCATTTACCGTATTCTCTCTAATAGACGGGCCGGCCCGTCTATTTTTCAACCCCCCTCTGAGGGGGGCCGTCTATTATAGAGAATATGGTTAAGCAATTTTGTTGATTTCCTACCCAAAGTGCTGATTTTAAAAAATCTTGGTTTGGAAGCCGTGCATTTAGATAAACGCTTTAGAAAACGTGATAGTCAGCCCTGAGTGGACCTTTTTCTTCAATTTTTTACATTTTGCGACATTAAGAGCTAATCACTTTTTGAAATCCATTAGCCATAATACGCTATATTTAACATTTTCAAGATAAATATTCTTTCGCTTCCGGTCTGTGTCTTTTTATATTCTGACTTCCCATTTAATCACCAAATTAATCAAATTAAGCGAAAGTTTCCTTTTAAAAAGCTAGTTTCTAATTTCTAAATGCAAATAAAATTTTGCTCTTGATAATTTTCTAGTCTAACCGACCACTTTGTGCGCACTTCACAACAACAACAGCTTATAGGCTGAAAGTGCGTTTAAGAGAGCAACTAAACTTGTTTTTGTCCAATCGAATTAGACTGCTTAGCAAACTAATCTAGCCAAGCCTAATTTTAGAGAACGACAATATAGAAAAGCTCAGCTTAGGCTGCCTTTTTAACCCTTAAATGCGCACACTATGAAGCGGCTGTTTTTTCCAAAAACAAATTACCGTATTTTCTCTATTAATTACCCCCTCTCTAATAGTTACCCCCCATAGGCCCCCTATTGCTCAGCTCAAAAAATTTATTGTGCAAATCTGTTTTTTGCGTTTTGTTAATCATCACAATCTTAGTTGATTCCACTTTTTAGATTTTATTTGGGTACCCAAAAATTTCAAAATCGACCTTGAAATTTTTCGATTTTTCAAGGGTTGAAAAATAATTGCCCCGGGGTAACTAATAAAGAAAATACGGTACATATTTGATTACAAGTCAAATACGAATATTCCAAAAACACCAAAAGTGGGTGTCCCATATACCGTATTTCCTCTAAAAGACCCCCTCTAAAAAGGCCCCCCCCCTCAACTTTGAGGACCTATATCTCACCCCAGAGCAGTGTTATTTTGAGAATTTTTTTCAGCAGATGATATGATATTGATGTGATGTAGCCTTGATGTGATATTAGTTGATATGATATTGCTCAAAAAATTATTTCATTGATATGTTATTTTATTATTTCATTGATATGATATTGATGTGATAATAATCGGAAAATTTCCGGCTGATGTGATGCTGATATGATGAACCAATATTCCTGTTTTCAGGACCTGGTCATAAAAACGTGAGATGACAATATGAATAAGAGGAATAAGAGTCTTTATTGATCGTGGGAACAAGGGGGAGTCACTTAGAATTGAGGTAACACTACCCATGCAAAATTTTGGCGGGATTTCAGGAATTGATTTTTTGCTTGATGTGATATTGATGTGATGATCATTGAAAAATTTTAGGGTGATATGATATGGATGTGATATGAAAAAGTTTTTCCAAATGTGATGTGATGCGATAGTGATGTGTGTCCTCCATCATATCATATGATATCAGTATCATATCATATGATATCAGTATCATATCAATATCATATCAGTTCTATATCATATTTTCTGATATCAAAATAACACTGCCCCAGAGTCAATTTTTTGCGAAGCTGTTTATTGCGTTTTCTTAACTCCCACGAGCTCTACGGATTCCGCTTTTTAGATTTTTAATTTTCACCCAAAAATCTTGAGATTGACTCCAAATTTTTCAGATTTTCGGGGGGTTGAAAAATAAGGCCCCGGCGGCCTTTTCAGAGGAAATACGGCATGGGACAGTGCGCATTTAAGGGTTAAGTGAAGGCTTGTTTTGTAAGCCTTTACTGACACTAATTTTCTCCACTTTTTGCCTTTAAGACATGTTATGCAAAAGTAGTATTCGTACTTATTTCTAGAATTTTATATTAAAATCTTTCCTAGAATACTTTGCCTAGAATAAAAATTTTAATATTGCCCTGATCAAATCTTAATTAATAATTCTTGACCGTTTTTTCATTGGATTTTTTCAAACTTGAAGAATCAAAATATCCCTACTTTAGCAAATTTTCGTTCTAAACAGGGTTGTTACACAGTTAACTCGATTTTTCAAAAAAATTCCACCTTATTTCTTGTTTTTATGTTATTTTTTCTCTAAAATTTTGAGCTAGTCACCCCACGATTGAAAGCCTACAATGTTGGCTACCCAATGGTACAAAAATTTCTTGGTTTAGTTTACCAGAATATATATGTTTTATTACAAACGCTTTCGAATTAAAAGCTCGAAAATAATTCGAAAGTGTTTGTAATAAAACATTTTTGTGAACAAAACCAAGAAATTTAGGGATTAGACATTAATTTAAAGAGGGCAGAAAATTGCAAAATCGAGTAAAAATTAGAGATGCAGACAGGGCCCTGGTCCAGGGCCCTGGTCGGCAAAATTCTTACCCTTGGTTTCAGAGCCCTGGTCAAGGGCCCTGGTCGTCAAAATTCTAAACCCTGGTTTTAACCCTGGTTTTGAACCAGGGCCCTTGCAAAATATTTTTCCTTGCAAAAATAATATATAAATAAAATTAAATTGACGCCATGTTTAAAAATATATTTGTCAAAATCTCAAGTTGAGAGTTACACTTGATGAGATTCTCAACCTCAACTCGTTTTCTCTCACTCTCCTCTTTTAATAATGCCTCATTTTCGGGGCCCTGGTCAAGGGCCCGTATGAGTTTTCGAGCACAAACCCTGGTTCAAGGGCCCTGGTGCTAACAATGGCGAAACCCCGACCCTGACACTGGTATTTTATTTTAGTTACAACCCTGGTTCGGGGCCCTGGTTTTGCTAAATCTGCATCTCTAGTAAAAATTCTACATGAACGGAATGCTTTACTTGTTGTGTTCGCCACTTTTTGTTGTTTTCTTTTTTTTTGTGTGTTTTGCGAATGAATTTGATAACCACATTTTCGACTACTTCCTCTCTGAGAAAGATCTTCTGAAAAAAGCAAAATCCAGCGAGAAATATGATTGGTTTGAATGAGTTAGTTTTAATGTTATATGTCCCGATTGTTTTGGTCTAGTGAAATAAAAAAAATTCTGAAAGTGTCGTTTTTGTGCAGTTTTTTGCATGTTGAACTAGTGTTTAAGTGTTGCGTAGTAGAAATATTCATGATGCTCCTCTTTTTCAAAAGTTTGGCTCTATATGTGTTGGGGGTCCTCCCGAAAAAAACATGCCTTGGTGCCCCCTGTTGATTTTTTTCGAAAAATTTCAAAATTTTTTGCCTTGGTCCCCCATTGTTTTAATTTTTTTCGAAAAAAAAATTATTCTTTGACGCAGAACAACAACGCAGAAAGCTTGACACCAATAAAGATGAGCTATGCAAACACCATACTATTAATGACATCGATAATGTGTTCGAAAATATTCAGTTTCATAGCATTTGTGTTGTAACGGAAGACTGCTTCGCTAATGTATCCCTGAAGATGAGCTTCACTAGTTCCTCGATAGCGTTTGATCTTGTGTTTCATTAGCTGCCACATTGCCTCACATTTGTGTTGTAACGGAAGACTGCTTCGCTAATGTCTCCTGAAGATGAGCTTCACTAGTTCCTCGATAGCGTTTGATCTTGTGTTTCATTAGCTGCCACATTGCCTCACATTTGTGTTGTAACGGAAGACTGCTTCGCTAATGTATCCCTGAAGATGAGCTTCACTAGTTCCTCGATAGCGTTTGATCTTGTGTTTCATTAGCTGCCACATTGCCTCACATTTGTGTTGTAACGGAAGACTGCTTCGCTAATGTCTCCCTGAAGATGAGCTTCACTAGTTCCTCGATAGCGTTTGATCTTGTGTTTCATTAGCTGCCACATTGCCTCACATTTGTGTTGTAACGGAAGACTGCTTCATGTGAAGATGAGCTACACTAGTTCCTCGATAGCGTTTGATCTTGTGTTTCATTAGCTGCCACATTGCCTCACATTTGTGTTGTAACGGAAGACTGCTTCGCTAATGTCTCCCTGAAGATGAGCTTCACTAGTTCCTCGATAGCGTTTGATCTTGTGTTTCATTAGCTGCCACATTGCCTCACATTTGTGTTGTAACGGAAGACTGCTTCGCTAATGTCTCCTGAAGATGAGCTTCACTACTTCCTCGATAGCGTTTGATCTTGTGTTTCATTAGCTGCCACATTGCCTCACATTTGTGTTGTAACGGAAGACTGCTTCGCTAATGTCTCCCTGAAGATGAGCTTCACTAGTTCCTCGATAGCGTTTGATCTTGTGTTTCATTAGCTGCCACATTCCCTCACATTTGTGTTGTAACGCAAGACTGCTTCGCTAATGTCTCCCTGAAGATGAGCTTCACTAGTTCCTCGATAGCCTTTGATCTTGTGTTTCATTAGCTGCCACATTCCCTCACATTTGTGTTGTAACGCAAGACTGCTTCGCTAATGTCCTGAAGATGAGCTTCACTAGTTTCCCGATAGCCTTTGATCTTGTGTTTCATTAGCTGCCATTCCCTCACATTTGTGTTGTAACGCAAGATTTCCTCGGTCTCCCTGAAGATGAGCTTCACTAGTTCCTCGATAGCCTTTGATCTTGTGTTTCATTAGCTGCCACATTCCCTCACATTTGTTAGTATGCACTCGAAGCACTCGACTTCACACACGTTTTTGAGACTTTTGGGCAAAAAATTTTTCGAAAAAGGGGGGACCAAGGCATGTTTTTTTCGGGAGGACCCCCAACACATATAGAGCCAGGTCGGAAGATTGTGCGGCGGAAAATTAAAAACAATGTCGGGGAAGGGACCAAGGCAAAAAATCAACAGGGGGGACCAAGGCATGTTTTTTTCGGGAGGACCCCAACACATATAGAGCCAGGTCGGAAGATTGTGCGGCGGAAAATTAAAAACAATGTCGGGGAAGGGACCAAGGCAAAAAATCAACAGGGGGGACCAAGGCATGTTTTTTTCGGGAGGACCCGCAACACATATAGAGCCAAAAGTTTTACTTGTAAATGCCCTCTTTTTGTGATCGCATACCCTATTTTCCAAAAAAATGATATGGTCACCCTGTCTCCAACAAATTTTAAACTTTCTGTAACTTTTTTTAAATTTTACATCAATTCTCAAAATCTACGTCAAATTATTTCAATTAATCCATCCGTCGAAAATCCTTCTCACATATTAATCCCCACAATCTTATTGGTTGTTAAAAAGGATTAATAGTTAGCAATAACAAACGTAAGCCTAAATTCTCTTTTCCTGTCTAAAAATAGGTGTGAAAATTGATTGCACTTCTCAGTCTTTTAAGGATTAAATCTTGAGGAAGCCGTTTTAAAGCTAAATTATGGATTTTTCACTCCTTTTTCTCATTTGTTTGCACTGAGCCTTGGAATTATCCGCATAATTTGAGCTTTTGCCCATTCAAAGAGGCTATTTTGGGCAGAAAAGTGCCGGCAGCGGTGCTTGGAACGTCACTTTGTTTCACCACAAACACATTTTCGCTGAAATAATTCGGTTGGCTGAAGAAACAATTCGGTTGGCTGTTGCCATATTTCTCCTTTTCGGCCTGTGTATTGGAATTTAATGGGAGCAGCTAAAAGAGGAGTGTTTTTGTAAGTGAAAATTTGTATTCAGCACCAACAGCTTTAGCATAAATGGTGAGTGAAGCGGAAAAAAGGCTTTATTTCAATATTTTCTGATGTATATTTTAGTATTGATTAGGCAGCCTACATTTTTTTTGTTGATTGCATTTTAATTAATTAAGAGCCAATTAGGCAATAGCCATTGATTGCACGAGAAAATCTTATATAGTATTTGGCATGTGTGGGTGGGTGGGTGGTTAACGCTTTTTCACTTCGAAGGCCAGAACGGGTCGTAGATAGCGAAATCACTTTTGTCGCTAATACCATCTAGGATCTCAGCTTTCTTACAAGCTATCAACTGACTGAATGATATTTTCAAAAGTTGTAGGAAAAGGTCTTTGAACAGAACAAATTTTTCCAAAAATTTTGGTCCCTTTAAAGACCTTTTCCTCCAACTTTTAAAAATCTCATCCAGTCAGTTGATAGCTTCTAAGCTGAGATCCTGGGCTACACGCTGGTCAAAACAAAATTGAAAAGTAATAAAAACCCCGAAAACAAAAGCTTTTTCAAATTTCCGGCAGGAAAAGCGCCATTTCAGGGTCGAAAAGTATTTCAACCATATTTAAACCCCGTACACGGTTAACAAAAGAACCCCCTAAGTGCACAAGTGTCCAAAAAACATGCTTTTTTTGGCTAAAAATATTATATAGTGTATGTATTATATTATATAGAATATCTAATATAGTATTTGGCATGTGTGGGTGGGTGGGTGGGTGGGTGGGTGGGTAACGCTTTTTTACTTCAAAGGCCAGAACGGGTCGTAGATAGCGAAATCACTTTTGTCGCTAATACCATCGTGTTCCCCAGAATGTCAGCTTTCGTTTAAAAAAAAGAACAGGCGAAAAAATGAGTTCTAATAGGGGATATACCTATTTTTATGAATGAAGTCATAGCCCCTCATTGAAATTTCGATATAACTGTACTATACAAATAACTGTACTGTACTTTACTATAGATAGGCGCCTGTGGTCCCTAGTTAAATTATAATTTGTATGTTTGCTTTTTTAAGAGCAGGATAAATTTGGATGTAACTGAAATGTGCCGGCTAATGTCTGAAATCTGACGGCTCTTTAATTTTTTTCTCGGCTTTTTCAAATTTGCCTTAAAATACTGAATACTCCCGGGTTTTTTTTTCGAAAAAAAATACCGGGAATTTTTAGACAAAAGCCAGGAGATTTCATTTTTAAGGCAAATTTGAAAAAGCCGAGAACAAATAAAATAGCCGGGACATTTCAATTTGATCCTATACCGTATTTTCTCTATTAAAAGCCCTCCCCATAATCAGGAATTTTTTACATTTATTTATTGCGCTTTGAATCTCTTTTGGTTTTGACTCCCCATGTATGTTATGTGCCGAAATGTAGCTGGGAATTCGGGCTACATTTTGGTATATTATGCTAACAAGAGTCGATTTGAAAAAGTGAATCGAAGACTTAAAAAAAATAAAAGAAATTCCCGATTTCGGGGAGGGCTTTTAATAGAGAAAATACGGTAAATTTGGATTGGTATTTCCTGTTGTCTCCGACTGTCTGAGTACGAATAATAGTACATTTACCGTTTTAAGCACATCTAAAAAACCTTGTTTTCAAGTAACATTTCTCAAATTGTTAGCAAATATTATACTGAGCGAAAAAATGACAGCTTCTCGCGATGAGAATCCTATCAAGTTTTCTGGATTAGTCTAAAAATAGGGGCAGGAGTAGTGTGGGCCAAATCACTTTACGACACTTCAATTTGGGCCAAAATGAATTTGGGCCAAATCACTGTGCGCCACTATTTCTAATGATTTTGCTGTCGAACGCTAAAGACACGTTCACAATGAGTGTCGAAGGACATTTTCATGAAATAAAGGACATTTGGTAAAAAAGTGATCTAAGTGATTTATCCAATGCTTATTAAGTTTTGAGCGCTGAAAATAAAAATTTTGCTACCACACTAACTGAGTTTCCCAACCTGGGTACGACTAGGACAATTCAATTTGGGTCAAAATGAATTTGGGACAAATCACTTTGGGCCAATTCAATTTGACCCAAAAAATTGGGCCCAAATTGAATTGGCCCAAAGTGATTTGGCCCACACTACTCCTGCCCAAAAATAGGCATTGTTGGAGAATTGATTTTTATTGTAGTAGGTTGTTAAACAAGTTTAGGCATTATTGACCTATCCGGGGCCATTTTTCCCTTTGGTCCCCCCTTTGGTTTTTTTTTGAAAATTTTGATGTGAAATTTTTCCAAAATGTACGTAGTCTCGCAAAGTTAATTGATTCGAAAGAGTTACCGTATTTCCTCTAATAGAGCCCCCCCCCCTAACTTTGAGCACCTATATCTCAGCCCAGAGTCAATTTTTTGCAAAGCTGTTTTACGCGTTTTCTTAACTCCCACGAGCTCTACCGATTGCACTTTTCAGATTTTAGTTCAGCACCCAAAAATCTCGAGATCGAATTCCAAATTTTCCGATTTTCGGGCATCCAAAAAATAAAGCCCCCGGGGGCTCTATTAGAGGAAATACGGTAAAACAATATTTTTGTGTTTCTAGGCCTAACCCTGGAGACATTTTGGAAAAATTTCACATCAAAATTTTCAAAAAAAAACCAAAGGGGGGACCAAAGGGAAAAATGGCCCCGGATAGGTTAACAGGGCCCAAGTTTAAAAAAAACCGCTAGAATTTTTTATTCAGATATTTCCGCAACATTTTTTCAACTTATTAGACAACCTGATAGATTATTGTCTTTTCCAGAGTTTCTGTATTCCTCATGCTTGTTGTATTCCAAATGTTGAATTTTGCGACATTTCTAAAATTTTGAGAAAAAAAATATTTTAAGTAGATTTATAAATTAATTTCTAATTTTCAGCTCGCAAAAAGTCTTGGCAGCAGCAGCAACAAGCAGGCATGTGCGAACGAACAGTGGCTATTGAGACAGGCAAGGAGACGTGGATTGAAATCGACAAGGACGGCAAAGGGCTTGGTCTTTCCATAGTTGGCGGTTCAGATACTGTTTTGGGCACTGTGGTCATTCATGAGGTGGGTGTTCCACTTACTTACATGCAGGGCATGCCAATATTCTGAATGACAATATTTTTCTAACCAAACATGGATTTCAGGTCTACCCTGATGGAGCAGCAGCAGTAGATGGTCGGCTGAAGCCTGGAGACCAAGTTTTGGAGGTAGTTTTCTTTTTTCAATCTTTTTTTATTGATTGGTTTATTTGCAGGTCAACAGCACTTCTTTGAGAGGAATCAGCCACGAGCAAGCAATTTCTTTGCTGCGGAGAACTCCAGCCAAGGTGCGTCTACTCATCTACAGGGATGTGAATTTACAGTTGAGCTTGCTGGATCCCACCCAGATCTACAACTGCTTGACCATTGAGTTGACTAAAAAACCGGGCAGAGGTCTAGGTATCTCTATTGTTGGCAGGAAGAATGAGCCAGGTGTCTACATATCCGAGATTGTCAAAGGGGGAGTGGCCGAGGCGGATGGAAGACTGATGCAGGGAGATCAGGTAAAAAATAATGGATGGGTTAAAAAGCCGTTTTCTGTAATTTTGGACCAACTTTTGTTACCTCAATTTTTCGAAATTTTTAGTTTTAGCCTTATTAAAAAAGAGAAAACAATTTTGAGTAAGTTTAATTTTTACAATTTCCAATTTGGATCTCAAAATAAGGCCAATTTAAAGTTCTAACTAGGGTTGGGTAATGACAAATGGGGCTAGGACACTTAGCTATGAGGACACTTACCGTATTTCCTCTAATAGAGCCCCCCTCTAATAGAGCCCCCCTCTAATAGAGCCCCCTCTAATAGAGCCCCCTCTAATAGAGCCCCCTAACTTTGAGGACCTATATCTCAGCTCAGAGTCAATTTTTTGCAAAGCTGTTTTACGCGTTTTCTTAACTCCCGCGAGCTCTACCGATTGCACTTTTCAGATTTTAGTTGAGCACCCAAAAATCTCGAGATCGAATTCCAAATTTTCCGATTTTCGGGCATCCAAAAAATAAAGCCCCCGGGGGCTCTATTAGAGGAAATACGGTAGCTATAGACAGTTTGCTATGTTTTTTTTTGAAAATTTTCATACTTTTTTAAACAAAAGTTCTTATTTTAGCAAAGAAGTTTTTCTGACGTTTCCCAGTAGCCAAATTTTTCTCAGGAATCCAAATCAATAGGCAGAATTTGAAAAAAATGCTTGTGTGCTGAAGTACGACCTAAATTTGGCGTGTCAATATGCCACCCTTTTACTTTAAGTCATATCTCGGCACACAAGCATTTTTTTTTCAAATTCTGCTTTTTGATTTGGATTCCTGAGAAAAATTTGGCTGCTAGGAAACGTCAGAAAACCTTTTTTGATAAAATAAGAATTTTCAACATTTTCCTTTTCTTTTAAATTTTTCAAAAAAAACATAGCCAACTGTCGATAGCTAAGTGTCCTCATAGCTAAGTGTCCTAGCCCCATTTGTCATTACCCAACCCTTAGTTATAACTTTAACTTGGCCTTATTTTGAGATCCGAATTGGAAATTGTAAAAATTAAACTTACTCAAAATTGTTTCCTCTTTCAAATGAGACTAAAACTAAAAAAATTTCGAAAAATTGAGGTAAAAAAAGTTGGTCCAAAATTACAGAAAACGGCTTTAATAAGTTTACGGCGGGTTGGTTTAGATATTGGCAGTGAATGGCCAGGATGTGACTGCTTCCATGCAAGAAGATGTAGCCACTATTTTGAAGGTGCTTACTTTTCTGATATACCAAAAATCCCAGGATTGCTTTTCTGTCCAAGCAGAAAAGAACTGGAAAATTTTTCGGAAAATTTTCGAAGAAGCTTTCAGTCAGGACTCCTGAAGTCTCCTGACTCAGGAGACTTTCAGACTTTCTAGAAAGTTTTACACAAAACTTAACTACGCAGCAGTCCTGACAAATACTATAATAGCCGATCCGAGCTCTAAAAGAATTATATTTTTAGCCCATTTTTTGAAAACCACTCTCAGGCAAGATACCACTCATTTTGTAGCTTATCTCAATAGCTACAAATTGGGTGGTAACTTACCTGAGAGTAGTCTGCAAAAAGTGGGTTGAAAGTACAATGTCAAGAAAAAAATTTTTTAGGGAATAACGGAATTTCGCAGTAAAATCTCGTAATTTTTGTAATTTATGAACTAGTAAAAAAATGATATTTTAGGAATTCTTCGCTATCTTTTTAACGTTTTTGCCGATATTTAAAGTAAAGTCGAGTAAGTCCTAAAAAGTCATAGTCAAGGATCGAAACATAGTTGATTTGACGCAAAATTACGGGAATAAGCTGCAAAATTCCGTTGTGCCCAGGTACGTAAATTGACTTTATTTAAAGGACCTGACCTCTTTCTAGTCATCGCAATTTGTAATTTTTGAATTGGCGGGTGACCATCCTAATTTGGTCAATAATGTTTTCGAATTATTTTTTATGTGCATTTAAATTTTGTTCAAAATTTTAAACCATCCACCAGTCGAGCCCAACGTTGCTTGACATTGCCAGATCGGGCCAGTTAGGCTACTTCCATTGGGTGTACGGCCATTTCGATATGGAACAAATTCAATTTTTTTACTTTTTCGGATTCCAAAACCTGTTTTACAGACTAATTCGAGCACGCTGAAGATGGTTTGATAGTGGTAAAATGCCGTTTTCTCGGGTATTTTTTGAGTATTGAACAATAATTGATTTTGGTTAAATGGTCCGATTTCGGTGAAATCAATTATTGCCCAAAACTCAAAAAATACCCGAGAAAACGGCATTTTACCACTATCAAACCATCTTCAGCATGCTCGAATTAGTCCGTAAAACAGGTTTTGGAACCCGAAAAAGTAAAAAAATTGAATTTGTTCCATATCGAAATGGCCGTACACCCAATGGAAGTAGCCTAACTGGCCCGATCTGGCAATGTCAAGCAACGTTGGGCTCGACTGGTGGATGGTTCAAAATTTTGAACAAAATTTAAATGCACACAAAAAATAATTCGAAAACATTATTGACCAAATTAGGATGGTCCCCCGCCAATTCAAAAATTACAAATTGCCATGACTAGGAAGAGGTCAGGTCCTTTAAAGATTTATGCTTCATTTGAGACCTTGAGTCTTTAGAATTTTTTAAATTTATTAAGATCTCCACTTTTAAAAAAATCAATAAGCACTAGATAAAATGGTAGTTTTGGTGAATAAGACTAAATTGTACTTTATTTTGCCAAATGTATTTTATTAGAAAATTTTGTACCTTAGTTATGTCAGATTTTTAATTAAAACTCGGAGCTGCAATTAGAGTATTTGCTGTTCTCAAAAAAATTTACTGAAAATTTTCGTGGCTTTTTAGTTAAATAAACTAACAGTTTCCAAATTCCAGACATGCACCGGTAAAGTTACGCTTAAAGTTGGTAGATGGAAGCTGACTGAGACTGCCAACCGCGTGCATGCTGCTCAACCACCCACTCTAAATGGTAGTTACATTTCCATTTTTCCAGAATATCAGTTTGGCACGGGGAGAATTCCGCGACAGATAATTCCGCGACAGATAATTCCGCGACAGATAATTCCGCGACAGATAATTCCGCGACGGAGAATTCCGCGGAATTTCAATTTTTGACGTCCCTGCTATGCAAAAACCAAATTCTGACACCGGATTCGTGTTCATAATGGTCGATTGCATGCCCAGGTGTTTTTAAATCTAAAACTCGTGGTCAAATTTGAAATATCAATTTTTTTCAAATATATTTTTGTCGAGAGGAATTTGAAAATATACAATAAGTTAAATTTTGACAAAGGTGAATATGGAATCGACCATGCTGAACACGAATCCGGTGTCAGAATTTGGTTTTTCATAGCAGGGACGTCAAAAATTGAAATTCCGCAGAATTCTCCGTCGCGGAATTATCCGTCGCGGAATTATCCGTCGCGGAATTATCTGTCGCGGAATTGTCGCCGTGCCATCAGTTTCCATCGTGTAAACGTCTGAAACTTTGCAGCTCACAACCAACAACAACTGCCTCTGCAACAACAACAGAACCTGGAGTCTGTGGCACCTAGTTGCAGCAGCAATGGTCAGCAAGCAGTCAGTAACGAGAACAATGTGGTGATCACCAACGGCAACCACTACCACCACAGAACACCCACTGTAGCTGCTGCAAGTGGGAGTGGTGGTTTGAGTCGAGCAGTGCCTCCCCCACCTGCCCCCTACACTGCAAGTGGCAAGATACCTTTGCAAATCACCGTTCAGGATGAGAACCAAGCAGTCATCAGGCCTGACCTATCACCAGTTAGCGAAGAAGACTTGGTGAGTTATTTTCGGTCACGAATTTGATTATGATTACCGTAAATCTTCTAATTGAAGCCCTGCCCAAAAATGGTACTTTTGAAAACAATTCTTCGCCTTTCCGACCGACTTCACGGTTTTGAGTAGAGATGATGACGGGACGGGACAATTCCGTCCCGTCCCGTTAATTTTAGAGAATCGTCCCGTCCCGGAATCCCGCCCGGAAAATTTTTGGCACCTGTCCCGTTCCGGTGTCCCGTCCCGAAAAAAAATTATTTAAATTCCGTCTCGTCCCGTCCCGAAAAAATTCAATTTTTCAACAACTACCTTCAACTTGTAATTACAGTCAACTAGAGATGATGACGGGACGGGACAATTCTGTCCCGTCCCGTTAATTCTAGAGAATCGTCCCGGAATCCCGCCCGGAAATTTTTTGGCACCTGTCCCGTCCCGCGTCCCGTCCCGAAATTTTTAAATTTGAATTCTGACCCGTCCCGTCCCGAAAAGGTCAAGCCATCATCTCTAGTTTTGAGCCTGATGCATGTTATATAACAAAATGTAGCTGGGAATCACGGCTACATTTTGATATGTAACATGCATCAGGCTCAAAACCGTAAAGTCGGTCGGAAAGGCGAAGAATTATTTTTCAAAAGTACCATTTTTGGGCAGGGCTTCAATTAGACCATTTACGGTATGCGCTTTTGCATGTCAGTTACAGCTGATATCTTGGTCAGAACCAAGTCTTTGTTTTAATTATTAAATTTGTTTAATTTTATTTTTTTATTTTGGTCTTTGTTTAACACTTACATAACACGGCTAAATCCGGGTTTTGAAAAAAAAACCGAATACAGAACGTCGAAAACCCCGAAAACCATAGATTTCTGAAAAAAAAATCAGAAATTTTTTGTAAACATTTTTACGAATATTGAACACTAGGGACAGCAGGCACCTATCGGCGCCTATATCGTATTTTGAAATTGAAATATAAATCCACTTTTCACTTTGAAAGGGCAAAATCTCAATTTTTTTCACAACAATCTTCAAATCTAATTGCCAAAGGTCCTCTGCCATTAAAAGAGCTTTCGCATGAGTATAAACATGAAAATAAAAATATTGCATTAAAAAAAGTTTTTCCTTGTGACCAAACATGTACTCAAATTGGCGACAGACGTTCCCCGTCCCAAATACTATATAGAGATGGAAAAGAGGGCGGATTTTTTTCAGAGCGAGAAATTGACTAAAAATTCTGTTTTTGGTGAAAAACCAGAACTCGAAAACAAAAAGAAACCGTAGGTGGACCAAGCAAAATCATGTTTTCACATTGTACACCAAAAGAAAATTCGACTGGCAAACCAGAATTTTGATAATCCACAAAAAAATTTAAAAAGTAAAAATTGTTTTGACACACCCTGTGTTTTGACTTCTCATAATGCCCAATGTTCAGAAATCGATCGCTGAAACCACAGCATCAGAAGACACTCACGCAGGTTCAGTATCCACATCTGGTCATTCGTCTCAGCAAAGGAGGCCTCCCTCCCAACAAGCACAACCTCCTAAAATAGCGCTGTCACCCGCAACTGCCGCCAAGTATGCCAAAGCTGCTGAAGCTGCCGCAAAGACCACGTTCAGAACAGGTTGGTCAATCACTCTATTCCAAACAAAAATTCAAATTTCGTCTTTCAGATCTAGTCGAGGAGGGCAGCGAGTCAATGCTAATCCAGCTGAGAAAAGACGAAGGCTGTCAATGGGGCATGGGTATTGGCAAGCGGCAGAGGGGCATCCTGATCACTTCACTCCAACCTGGCTCAACTGCCGCCGAGCACTTGGCTGTGGGCGATCGGATTATGGGAGTCAACGGAGAAGAGGTCACTGATCAGGTGAAATTTGGGTTTGAAAAAATATAGTTAATAAACAAATTTTCAGCTATCCGCAGTCACCCTAGTCAGAGACAGTGGCAATGTGGTGGCCCTGCAGATTGCTCGTCAAAAACATGTACTCAACAAATAAATTCATCGAATAGCAAAAAATGCAAGATATTTTATGTGCACAGATTCGTAACAAAAAAATTTAGGGCTAATTTTTTTTAACTTGAAAAAAGAATGCTTCTTGCTTAAAAAGTGATTTTATAATAGAATTTTTTTGTGACTAACATATTTTTCCAGCCCGATTTTGCTGTTAGCCCGTCAAATTCACAAAACTTGTTTTTCTTTATAATGCGTGGACGTTTTTTTTTAATTCCCCCTTTTTGAATTTTAGTTTTTTAGCCGTTCAGCACCTACGTTTGAATAAATCCTAAAGGTCTAACAAACTAAAAAGATAGAATCCATGGAACAAAACTGTCGCAAAAATAACATAAAAAGGCGCGAATTCAAAAATTAAGACAAAGGTAAGTAAGCGCCCCTAGCTGTTCTTTATACCGTATGTATTATAATAGAAGCCCCCCTCCGATTCAAAACCGTGTTCTTGGCATTGCATTTTTACCCATTTTTTAAGACTGCTCTCAGGCAACTTACCAATAAATATGTAGCTCATCTCACTAGCTACAAAATGGCTGGGAACTTGCATGAGAGCAGTCTTAAAAAATGGGTAAAATGCAATATAAACACGGTTTTAATCGGAAAATACCTCTATTATAAGAAATACGGTACGTTCTACTGATCTATTGGGTTGATGCATAAGTCCTGCAACAACCTCAAAGTGGCTTGCACTTTTTGATGGGTTGCAAAATATTTTTATTTATAAAGTATGAAAATAAATTTTTATGGGTTTCACTTATTAAATTTTTCACAGAAAAAGGTTAATTGTGAAACCCATAAAAATTTATTTGCATATTTTATAAATAAAAATACTTTGCAACCCATCAAAAAGTGCACGTCACTTTGGGGTTGTTGCCAAGTGAAGGACTTATGCATCAACCCAATATCATAACTTTTTTGAATTAAAATTCTATAGCTCTAAAACTGTAATTTCTAAAGAGCTAACAACTGGATCGTTTTGAAAATTTTGAGAATAATAAATTATTTATAAAAACACTTAAAACAATCGATTCTCGATTTTTTTCAAACTACATCAATCCAGTTGATACCTCCTTCGAAAATACAACTGCAAGCTGCACTTCCATCTCAAAACTTGAAAAATATGTTATAGCAAAAAATCATAATTTGGGTGGGCATGAAGACATAATTGATAAAATCACTTTTTATAGTAAAAAACTTTTTCAATTTGGAAAAAAAAAATTGTCTCTGCTTATTGTGTCATATTAGTCTGAATTATTTCCTCATTATATAGGCAAACGCACACTGTTTTTCTATGCTTAGGTAGATTGTTTTGAACAGCAAACTTTGAAAATCGGGTATTACTTGTTTTTTTTTCGTGATTTGTACTTAAAGTCTAACTACTCTAATTGAACTCAGTTTCCTACCAGTCAATAAGCCGAGTGAATTAATTAAGAGTTTAATTAAACATATTTTTATAAATTTGGTTAAGCAATCCAGAAAATCTCTTTTTCTTATTATCATCTTCTTTCTGAGGTATTACATAAGCACTGTAGGTTCAAATTTGACATGTAATTGTAATGTATTTGGACTGTGCAAGCAGGTGCTAATTGTAAATTAAGGCAATTGTTTGAAACTCGTTGTTTGCTGCAAGAAAAAATTGGCACAATAAAGATTATCTAATTTGTGCGTGTGACTTTTGATATCTAGGGCGATTCATTTTAAACGCCCTATTGTATTTTGGTCATAACGTTTTGTATTAGTGACCTTTGGAGGAGATATTTTTTTGTAGCTGAGTACTAAGGCAATAAAATAGTATCAAGAGGCAGGAATTCCTTATATGGGAACTGCCCAAAATCATGTTTTGACCACTTTTTTAGATACTTTAAACCCTGAATGCTACAGAAAACGTGTTATTTTGATTGGGAAACACATTGGTTGGATGGTTGGACCAAGGGTGGTACCCAAACCAGGTATCCTAGTATTGGGTATGTTTGGCCGCTTCGCGGCCAAACATACCCAACTTGCTTTTCATTGCAAAGGATTGGGGAAAGATGTACATAGTAGTGCAGGCACATGATAAAGTAGGCCAAATATTCAACCCTTTCCCCAAGTCCAATCATGGCTGGACCAAGGGTGGTACCCAAACCAGGTATCCTAGTATTGGGTATGTTTGTTAAAGAAAAAAAAAGTGAATTTTTTGTCAAAATTTTTTTATGCAAATGTGTTTCCCAATCAAAATAACACGTTTTCTGTAGCATTCAAGGTCTAAAACATCTAAAAAAGTGGTCAAAACATGATTTTGGTAGTTCCCTTATAAGGAAGTTTAGCCTATCAAGATTCCTTTTCGTTATGGTTATATCTTTGAGAAGTGGTCTTTTATAAAAATGGGTTTTAAATGCAATATTCTGGCGAAGAACGACCGCAAAGAGCAGAATGGTTTATTGAAGAAGGCAAAAGCGTCGCTAACTTCCAAGGAAGATGTCGAAAGGAACCCGCATAAAAGAAAAGAATCAAGAAATTGTATGCAAAGATCAAGAAAGGCGATCTGAAAATCTGGCTTTTTATCCTTTTTTGCAAAATACGGCAAAGTCTCTGAAAACTTTTTTATTACTTTTATTGGATTTGTTATTGGTATTGAATGAAGTGTTATGTCATGCTCGGTCGAATTCTCTTGCTTAAGGTTTCAGCAAAAAATTAAAAAAAGATCTCGTCCAAAGGTCGCTAGTACAAAAAGTTATGACCAAAAGAAAATAGGGCGTTTATAATGAATCGCCCTGTATAGTTGTTCACTAAATAAAATCAGCAGCGCTTTTGCTTGTATCGATATATATCAGGGATTGATATGCATGCATACCAGAGTTTATTTATGCGGTAGGCCCCAGTATTCAAAACTATGTTCAAATTATCTTTTTGAATTATATACCGTATTCTCTCCAATAGAAGCGCATGCGCTTCTATTTTTCAACCTCCCTCGGGGGTGCGCTTCTATTAGAGAGTGCGCTTCTAATAGAGAGTGCGCTTCTATTAGAGAGAATATGGTAGGTATCTTTTCCAGTAATTTAGCCTTGAGGAACCAAGGCATAAGGTAAATTTTTGCAAAAAAAATTAAAACTCTTACTTATTAGTAAGGAAATCGTTGGAAAACTACTTTTCAATCGTTTTTTGCGTATAAGAAGTAGTTAGGAGGAATATTTAAAGGTTGTTACACTTTTCGACCCTGAAATGGCGCTTTTTCTGCCGGAAATTTGAAAAAGTTTTTGTTTTCAGGAGTTTTCTTATTACTTTTCAATTTTTTTTGACCATCTTGTAGCCCAGGATCTCAGCTTTCTTACAAGCTATCAACTGACTGAATGAAATTTTCAAAAGTTGTTCAAAAATTTTTTCAAAAATTTTGGTCCCTTTAAAGACCTTTTCCTCCAACTTTTAAAAATCTCATCCATTCAGTTGATAGCTTCTAAGAAAGCTGAGATCCTGGGCTACACGGTGGTCAAAACAAAATTGAAAAGTAATAAAAAAACCCCGAAAACAAAAGCTTTTTCAAATTTCCAGCAAGCATTTCATTCATATTTCAACCATATTTAAACCCCGTACACGGTTAACAAAAAGAACAGGCGAAAAAAATGAGTTCTAATAGGGGATATACCTATTTTTGTGAATGAAGTCATAGCCCCTCATTGAAATTTCGAAATACTATAGAGGTGCCGATAGGCGCCTTTGGTCCCTTGTTATATATTTAATGGAATAAATAGTGAAACCCATTTTTTAATTTCCAGGTGATTCATATTAAAAAATAAGATTTTATCTGACTGATAAAGTTTTATCTGGTAGATAAAATTTCGCGCGCTACGGTAGAATTTCTAAAAAATTAACATTGAAGTTATCGGATAATCAGATTCCGATTGCCTTATCGAACCTGAGTGTATCGGACAGCCGGCAACCGGACAAAATAATGTTTTTCCTATTTTGTCGCACGACAAAATAGGCGACAAAAATAACGCATTCCGTTTTACCCTCTATCACAAATGGGCTCACCCGTGATTTCCATGTTAAACTTCATAGGTCAACTGTCACACTCCTTTTAAATAGGTTGTTGCCGTTGTTGAATATTTATCCTAGCTCGGATAAGGCACTCAAATCGGCATTCATTGTTTATAAGTTTACTTTACTCTGTCGTTTGTAGATTTCCAAATAGTCTGCAAACAATGCACTGGATTTTTGGGCGCAAATTAAGTGAAAAGGGTACAATATTTTTCAAATAGTTTTTCGCATCTAAATCCTAATACTTTAGAACAAGCCAGAGCTAATGACAGAGAACTAAGAGCTGCGAACCGTCGGATTTCCGCTGAGCTCCGTCAGCTTGAAAAGGCAGAAAGAGAACTGGTCCGCTTTTTGTAAACGAATCACCAATTTTAAGTTTACTTTCTAGGGAGTCGAAATCAAGAAACTTTTGAAGGCAGGACATCGTGAGGCATGCAAAGTTTTGGCCAAACAAATGCTCCAGCTTAGAAGTCAGAAGGTCAAAAACGTCAGCTTAAGCGCCAATATTTCTTCGATGTCGTCCAAAAACAAGTACGTTTTCATTTTTCTTGTAGTCGTCTTTCATGTCTGATGGACCCTTTGTACAGGTTGATTCTTAGCGTCAATTCAGTGTCCAAGGCTATCGGAAATGTGACAGACACGATGAAGACTGTCGAAAAGCGAGTGCCGCTGGCAAAGTTTGCTCAAGAAATGCGTGAATATACTCGGACCCAGGACAAGATGGAAGTGCGTGAGGAGATGATGACTGAGGCCATGGACTCTGCTTTGGAACCACTTGAAGATGATGCGGAAGACAAGCTAATCGATCAAGTTCTTGACGAAATTGGACTTGAAATCTCTGAGAAGGTTATACCCTTTTATTTTTCTTTGCGCCTTTTTAAGTGTAATGATTTAGCTATCGAAAGTGCCGAATATTAAAGATGACAGCTTGGGTGCTGTCCAGACCACCGTAAAGAGTGATGCCGTTTTGGATCTGGAAAAGCGATTTGCTAAGCTCAACAATTAGTCCACTGATCTAACTATATCTTCCTCGTCAAGCGTATCATAATTCAAATGTTTCTGATCGGATAAAGTGCTCGGTTATGAATTTTTGGCTTCGATGTACTTTTTTGAAATGCTTTACCGTATTTCTTGTAATAGCTTAAGTGTAATGATTTAGCTATCGAAAGTGCCGAATATTAAAGATGACAGCTTGGGTGCTGTCCAGACCACCGTTCAGAGTGATGCCGTTTTGGATCTGGAAAAGCGACTTGCTAAGCTCAATAATTAGTCCACTGATCTAACTATATCTTCCTCGTCAATCGTATTACAATTCAAATGTTTCTGATCGGATAAAGTGCTCGGTTATGAATTTTTGGCTTCGATGTACTTTTTTGAAATGCCTTACCGTATTTCCTGTAATAGCTCCACACGGGGAGTTATATTTCAACCTACGCTCTGTGGTGGGGAGTTATTCGAGCATGGGTAGTTAATGGAGCATGGGGAGCTACTAGAGGTAATACGATATTTTTGAAATAGACATAAAGTACCGTATTTTCTCTAATTACTCCTATCTAATTTACCGGACCCCTGAGGGTTGAAATTAAAATTTTACCGGCCCATTCTAATTTACCGGCCCCTTGATATTAGCCTTAATATTGATATTGGCCATTAGAAAGCGCCTATGCGGCAAATGACGCATCGAGCATTTATGCTTCAGGTACCCGCTGGTGAGTCGAGTGTGTCCTTGTGGTTCGGTAATCCGCTGGTAGTTCGGGTGTATTAACGTGGTTTGGCTACCCGCTGGTAGTTCGGGTGTATTAACGTAGTTCGGGCCCCATACTTGTGGTTCCGGTGTATCCATTGTAGTTCGGGTGCATTCGGGCCCCACCCTGCTGTTTGGGGTCACCTCGATTTTGAAATTTTTGGATGATAAACCAAAATGTAAAAAAGGAATCGCAATTTTAATAAAAATATTTCCTCTGGTCTGAAAAATGAGTCCATAGAAGAAAAATTTATTAGAGGGTGGGTATATATTAGAAGGTAAGAACTTTATAACGTAAATATGGTAATCCATATTTGTTTTGTAAAAAAGTTGCGTAATTCATAGCATGTGACGCCCTGGGCCCTGTTTCTCATCAGTTCTCTGATAACAGCTCTGTTTAACTTTCTCAATTAATTAACCTCAATTAATTTCCAAGAATAATCTATGGGTGAGACATGGTAAAGCTTGAGTAAATTTAGAGGTGGTTACTAATATAGCATGATAATGTAGCAGTTTTTTAGATTATCGCAGTTACTTTCGAATTTTAATTTCCAAATGTTATTTTAGTGAATTCTTATGAAACCAGGAAAATAAATGCCACATCAATGTTTTGCTCAATATAATAATTTTATTAACGTGGTTCGGGCACCATGCTACTTGTCGGGAAGTATCCCCGTGGATCAGGTTCATGCTGGTGGTTCGGTCACTTTCCTGGTGGTTGAGGGGTATCTTCGTGGTTCGAGCGCCATCCTGGTGGTTCGGGCCCCATACTTGTGGTTCCGGTGTATCCATTGTGGTTCGGGTGCATTCGAGCCCCATCCTGCTGTTTGGGGTTACCTCGATTTTGAAATTTTTGGATGATGGATGATGTGACGCCCTGGGCCCTGTTTCTCATCAGTTCTCTGATAACAGCTCTGTTTAACTTTCTCAATTAATTAACCTCAATTAATTTCCAAGAATAATCTATGGGTGAGACATGGTAAAGCTTGAGTAAATTTAGATGTGGTTACTAATATAGCATGATAATATAGCAGTTTTTTAGATTATCGCAGTTACTTTCGAATTTTAATTTCCAAATGTTATTTTAGTGAATTCTTATGAAACCAGGAAAATAAATGCCACATCAATGTTTTGCTCAATATAATAATTTTCGGCAATCATCTCAATAATTTGCAAGAGATTCGAAACTTAAATGAGTCAGATACATCAAAATATACAGGGTGTGTCAAGAAATTTCCTAATTTTGAAATGGTCATAATTTTTTTTCTGGAACGTTGTTCGAAATTCTTTTTTTGTTAATCAGTTTTTCTCGCCGACAATATATTTTTGGCACTAGCGCTACCCTTACGCCCATGCATGTATGTATCATAGACAGTAATCTAATGCACCCTCAAATATGTTGCAAATAAGACAATAGCTTTATTTTCAAACAAAACAATAATGCAAGCTTAAAAGCCGCCACAACATTCAATCATCTTTTAATAGCTGGACGCGAAAATGATTCTTTCGGCATTAACCAAGGCGGCAAGGGAATCCACATTCTGCAACAGACGATGGCCACCCATGACGTCACTCACTCGCAATCGCATGGCACTAGGTTGAACTCCGAGGCGGTCGTAGTGGAAAGACGCTATCATGAACTTGAGATCATTCACATTGGCGATCGGCGGAGGAATGACTTGCAGGGCATGACCGGGTAGTACCTTAGGAGGTATGTATCATTAGAAATGTAAATGGAAGAAAACCTGGCGGATGTCCAAGACCAAAACCTTGTCGGAATGAGGAAACCCGATCATGACAAATCGCTGATCGGAGACACTGTCCAAGTGGGCGAGAATTCCTGTGGCCACGCCCCTCCCCGCTGCAAACTGGTTGGCGTTGAACTGAAAACATAGTATTATTGAAATAGTAATTTCACTCGCACCAGTATTCTATGTTTCAGAAGCTTGTTTCCACGCAAAAGAATAAATTTTGCTGCAGCAGCAGACATGAATATTAGTCTCGAACAAGATAGCAAATTAAACTTCAGAATGATGTCGCAAATGATTTCAGTAGGAATGGTTGAAATATGCCTGCACATTGCTGAAAAGTTAATAGCAAGAAAATAGTACAATGAGCAAACAATATCTCTAGGCATATCGATGCGTCAATCAATCACTTGAACACGAAGTGCAGCTTCATTCTTTATCAAAATGGTTGTGTTGACAAATTTATTTACAAATCGCAACCTTTTCGCAATTGCAACTTCATTCAACAAAATTTTATTAGGCATCCCTCAATTAATTTCATTTAATTTCATCCCTCAATTAATTTCCGACAATAATTTAGGGGTGAGACATCGTCAAGCTTGAGTATTTCAAAAATGGTTACTGTAAAGTAACGCCGATTAAAATGACAAAAATTGGAAAATTAGTTACCTGGAGATTTCCGTTCATCATCTTCTTTTTCTTTGGTTTGCCTTTGACACGAAATATACCTGAAAAAAAAAACAATGTTAAGCTGAGACTGAATATACGATAGACGAATTTCGCCGGCAAGCAGAATATTCGGCCATATAATATTTGTCGACTTGAATCAGGCCGATTTAAATTGCAACTAGGATCAAAGAAGGGTGCTTTGCCAAATTTGGATTAACGGGAACCAGTTTTCCCATATGACCACAACTGGGTACATATTATGACTGGCTACTACTACTACTGGGAACATTTTTGTGTAAAATCCAGAAGTTATTGGGGTTTTTATGCATCTTGTGCTTAGGCACAGGGTGGAGACTACTCAAGTATGTTTCCCGAAGTCAAAACAGCAGGTTTCTTGATTATATACATTAACAATTTTCACCAGTCATAGTTACAGTCATAGTACACAGTTTTGGTTTTACCAGGGTTCTAAAATTTAGCGAGAAGAATCTTTTCGGTGAATATTCTCGAGCAGAACCTAAATCTATCTCCTTTTAAGGGGTTTGGAAATTGGCTTCACCAAATGTCGAGACTTATCCTAAAGAATCCTCTAGAACAGAATCTTTATTTCACAACCCTAGTTTTAACTCAAACATAATAATGTGTACCCAGTTCTAGGTTTCTTTTTTTCACAACATGACAAAAACCTTTTGTAATTCGATATTATAAACTTTTTTTTAAATAAAGGCTCGACTAGTAAACGTTTCTATATTTTGAAAAATTTTTACAAGCAAACAAAAAATAGTTCGAAAACATTATTGACAAATTAGGGTGGTCCCGCGCGAATTCAAAATTTCCAAATTTCTGAGCTTATCAAGTTCAGGGTTGGCAAAATGTGGCCGATACTAGGGATGATTGCGGTTGCGGTTACCGTTTTGGTAGGACGTGTTAACCAATATTTTGATTAGTTTTACAAATTCTGTTTTTACCGTTCTGTTCAGCATTAAAAAAGAGGCGCGGCTGTTAGTCAAAACATGACATGAAAATTTTCTGAAGGGGTCAAAAAAATTTTTTTTTCAATCCTTGGCGACGCACTTTAGTCCCTAAAAAACAATTTATTTCATGTTCTGACTAACAGCCGCGCCTCTTTTTTAATGCTGAACAGAACGGTGAAAATAGAATTTGTAAAACTAATCAAAATATTGGTTACATCCTACAAACAGTACAACCCTACAGCAATCATACCTAGTTTTTTCTCGAAAAAAGTGGAGTTTTATAGCGGTTCTTAGACATCCTCACTATCTGTCCTGACATTTACGCGCATACTAGAGAAAATCACCAGTCATTTAGAAACCCCTCAAAAGGTCCGAAATTCCTACCCAGGAGTACTCACTCCAGGTGTTGGGGTCCGAGTGGCTAAAATAGCAATTTCGGTCTTGTCAATCCCAGTTTCCCACACGGTTTTAGGTTAGAAAAAATGGTTTGTTTTGGATTTTGGCTGACTTTTTATTTTTTCAAGGCATTGCGGTGGATATCCACCTACCCGATGGTACTCACTGGTGATTCTGGGGTTCGGGTGGGTAAAATCGTAGGTATGGTCTTATCAAACAAGATTTGTCAGACGATCTTAGGTACGATAGTGTTGTTTAAATTTAAAATTTGCAAAATTTTGAATTTTGTGTGAAAGTACACAGTCAAGAGGCACGAATAGGCTATGTAAAGGTTGAAAGAATCGAGAAACGAACCTACATGACACGAAAAGACAGAAAGCCTGAAAGTTTGAAGTTGAAACACAAGAGGGTCAAGTTGCTAGAAAATCAAATTTTATTTGAAGTGAATTCTCCCATAATTCAAAATTTTCCCGCCCAATTGTCAAAAAAATTAATGAGTTTTAGTTGGGATCAGGGTTGGCAAGGGGTGGCTTTTTAGGCCACCTCTCAAGCTCTCTGCGTTTTGAAAAATTGAAAAAAGCCAGCCGTTGGCCTGAAAAGCCACCCCTTGCCAACCCTGGTTGGGATGAGTTTGCAAAAAAATGAATTCCGCATTGGGCGGGTATTCAAAAAATCAGTATAATTGCGTTGAGTTGTCCTATATATGAATTTCTTTTGAGATCAGTTTTAAAAAAGCGGAGTTTTCCTCTTTTTTTTATTTACTTACTGTGTTCTCCGTGTTCGTGCTCTCAATTTCGGGATCTGAGTCCGTAGCCACCCAAATTTATCGATTTGGCACACCATGAAGCAAACAAAAAAGAATTCGAAAACATTATTGACAAAATTAGGGTAGTCCCGCGCAAATTCAAAATTTCCAAATTGCTGTGCTCATCAAGTTCAGGGTTGGCGAAATGTGGCCGATAAGGCTACAATGTGTCTTTTTCAAACTTTTTCAAATTTGACAAAAAGTCAGGCCACAAAATGTGGCATGTAGGGACACATAATGTGACCATAAATTTGTTGACATTTTGGAGGCCACATTGTGTGGGGTAAGACCTAATTAGTAATTAGGTCTTTTTTTATTGAGGAAGAAGGCTTCAACATTTTTTTTTGGCGTTAACAACCCTGCTAATTGCCCTTCGTCATAATGTCAAATGAGAAAAATGCACAACGAAAATCACCCTTTGGCAAAATGCCCAATGAGAAAAATACCCAACGGGAAAAATGCCTAACGGGAAAAATGCACAACGAAAATCACCCTTTGGCAAAATGCCCAATGAAAAATACCCAACGGGAAAAATGCCTAACGGGAAAAATGCACAACGAAAATCACCCTTTGGCAAAATGCCCAATGAGAAAAATACCCAACGGGAAAAATGCCTAACGGGAAAAATGCCTAACGGGAAAAATGCACATAAAATATTTCCAAACCAGACTTCAACCTATTTCGAATAAGGGTTCTTGATGGCCATTCTACTTTCATTTTATTATTAGTATGAACCTAGAGGAAATATGACGTGGAGCTATTTTTCTCCGTTACGTGTTCTGTTTGGGTGTTTCGGCGAAGTCTGGATGAAGCTATCGGAAAAATACATTAATATATTTGTACTCAACTGGGGAAATGAAACAAAACAACATAATTAAAATAAAAACGTGTTTTATTTACGAGTCTTCTGACCAGTGTTGGGAACTCGTCCTCGTCTTTCGTCCTCGTCTCCGTCCTCGTACTACGCGGACGAGGACGAAGTACGAGCAGCTCCAAAAACGAGTTACGACGACGAAGACGAAGTACGAGGCTCAAAAATTACAAGTGCGAGGACGTGGACGAAGAGACAAGGACGAAGACGGGCAGAACACAAGTCAAGGATGGAATCGAGCAAGGCCGCTTCAGCGGTTCCGGTTGCAGAGCTTTCAAGTTTGCAAATGGTAGTCGTGCAACAATCGCATCACTCAAATTCAATCTCTCCGCAAATGAATGGATTGACAGCCCGGAAGACTACCAACACATCTGCCAGCCCAAGAACACCAATCAAGTTAGTTTCCTGTTTATATGTTTCCTGGTTCTCAATTTTTTTTCAGGTCATCGGAACAAACATAAGAAAATCCGTCCAAGCAGAAGTCGCCGCTGGAACAAATGAGAAGCCATTTGCTGCAAAAATCCGAATACATGCAAAATTTGAATCATTGGGCAATGATTCAAATTGCCAATACTGCTGATAAACACTAAGAAAATGAAATATATACCAAAAACAGTTGATTCAACCTCAATATTTCGTCGCATAACCTTTGGAAGCAATAACAGCAGCACAACGGCCTGGCATAGACCCAACAAGTTTCATAACAACATAAATAAAGATTTTCTTCCATTCTTCAGCAAAAACCTTGAACAAAGCGGCTGTTTTGGTGAAACTTCTACGGCCTCCACGGTTTCTTCGACGGCTTGGCAGCACACTTAAAGACAATCCCCAGTAACCAGTTTTTACCGAAATGGTGAAGGAGTGGTGATTCTGAACAGAATGGTGCGGGTTAATCATTGATGGAGTAGGTGATAAAGGGTGCGGAAGGCAACACATTGTGCACGGTCAAAATCCAACTCGACACCGACAGTTTTACAAGTGGTACGGCATGCTTGTCATACTACACCTACACTCAAAATATACCAAAATGACAGCCACAAATTTAGCTTTTTATTGATGCTAAGCATAGGCTAATTTGATTTGTAAAGATAAGATAAATTAAAAATTGTTTGTAGGGATGGGGATTTTCAGAATGTTTACCCTCACTTTCTACAAGCCATAACTCCGTGTAGAGATAATATACAGCTAAATAATCAAAAGCAAAAGAAAGAGCAGAATCTTACCGTCATTTTGGCATTAAATGCAGAAATAGCTAATTTAAGAAGCATTGACAAATGTACAAAGTGAATATATAAGTTGCGATACAAATTTCCCATAACTTTTTTTGTATTAAGAAAACCCTTAATTCTGACACCGGATTCGTGTTCAGCGTGGCCGATTTGTTTGTATTGGGTTGAATTACAAACTTGTAGCGCACTTGAAGAGCTATAAAATTTATTTTACAGAATAATTTTTGAAAATATGGGTGTTGAGATATGGCCTTTTGGAAAAAAAATTCTTGAAAAATGTATGAATGAAAAAACATTGGAAAAACTTAGATTTTGGTCATTTTTCAAGAAATTGTTTTTTTCTCAAAAGGCCATATCTCAACACCCATATTTTCAAAAATTATTCTGTAAAATAGGTCTTGTAGCTCTTCAAGTGCGCTACAAAATAGCACTTAGATCTTGTCAAAGTGCCAACTTCTGGATCAAACTTTTGACCAGTTAAAGCGATGAATGTACCCCCCTAAAGTGCCCATTGGTGAACCTCATTTCTTTTGAGCACTTATACCCTCTATTTTTATCATTAATAAATGGCTCATTAGAAAGGCCAAGAAAAGGGCTACCAGGTAGTATATAATAAATCAAAGAATAATTATAACATGTTCCATGAAAACCCGTTAAAAAAACGACGCAGTTCCGTGTACTATTACTTATGGTTCAACCCAATAAAACTAGTTTTTAAATTCACAAGTCACTCACAGTGTTTCGAAATGCGAAAACATGAGTGGTACACGGAACTGCATTCGGTGCTATATGGCACTATTTTAGCGCAAAAAAATGCTAAAAAAGTGCTAAAAATTCTTATTCAGCACCAAGTTAAATTAGTATTTAATATCTTATTTCTTTATGCGATGTGCCCAAGTATTAAGAACCATGTTCAACAACTTCTTGTTAGTGGGCCTTCTATAATTAGAGCCCCTTACTATTCCCTTCCCCTCCCTATACAGCCCTCATTCCCTTTAAAAATATTTGGCGCCAATTCAAAAATATTTTTTCGCTATTTTTTGTTTATTTTCGCCTTGGTCCTAAAAAAGGTTTTTTTTTTCAAAAAGTGCTTTCCGACAATCCCAAAAACATGTTTTCTCATGGTTAAACATCAAAAGAAGCACGATTAAGATGATTTTGTGCATTATCGGGCGTTGCACACTGTGTACTTTAGCCTTAATATGTTTGATGGGCTTCCAATCTTAACTCTGACACTTTTATTGGAAACCCATCAAACATAGAATCCCGATTGTTCTGACATAGTGGGTAGTGGAATAGATAGTAAAACCCATTTTTTAATTTCCAGGTGATTCATATTGAAAAATAAGATTTTATCTGACCGATAAAGTTTTATCTGGTAGATAAAATTTCGCGCACTACGGTAGAATTTCTAAAAAATTAACATTGAAGTTGTATTGGATAATCAGTTTCCGATTGCCTTATCGAACCTGAGTGTATCGGATAGCCGGCAACCGGACAAAATAAATTTTTTCCTATTTTGTCGCACGACAAAATAGGCGACAAAAATAACGCATTCCGTTTTACCCTCTATCACAAATGGGCTCACCCGTGATTTCCATGATAAACTTCATAGGTTAACTGTAGATTTCCATGTTAAACTTCATAGGTTAACTGTAGATTTCCATGTTAAACTTCATAGGTCAACTGTCACACTCCTTTTAAATAGGTTGTTGCCGTTGTTGAATATTTATCCTAGCTCGGATAAGGCACTCAAATCGGCATTCATTGTTTATAAGTCTACTTTACTCTGTCGTTTGTAGATTTCCAAATAGTCTGCAAACAATGCACTGGATTTTTGGGCGCAAATTAAGTGAAAAGGGTACAATATTTTTCAAATAGTTTTTCATCATCTAAATCCTGATACTTTAGAACAAGCCAGAGCTAATGACAGAGAACTAAGAGCTGCGAACCGTCAGATTTCCGCTGAGCTCCGTCAGCTTGAAAAGGCAGAAAGAGAACTGGTCCGCTTTTTTTAAACGAATCAGCAATTTTAAGTTTACTTTCTAGGGAGTCGAAATCAAGAAACTTTTGAAGGCAGGACATCGTGAGGCATGCAAAGTTTTGGCCAAACAAATGCTCCAGCTTAGAAATCAGAAGGTCAAAAACGTCAGCTTAAGCGCCAATATTTCTTCGATGTCGTCCAAAAACAAGTACGTTTTCATTTTTCTTGTAGTCGTCTTTCATGTCTGATGGACCCTTTGTACAGGTTGATTCTTAGCGTCAATTCAGTGTCCAAGGCTATCGGAAATGTGACAGACACGATGAAGACTGTCGAAAAGCGAGTGCCACTGGCAAAGTTTGCTCAAGAAATACGTGAATATACTCGGACCCAGGACAAGATGGAAGTGCGTGAGGAGATGATGACTGAGGCCATGGACTCTGCTTTGGAACCACTTGAAGATGATGCCGAAGACAAGCTAATCGATCAAGTTCTTGACGAAATTGGACTAGAAATCTCTGAGAAGGTTATACCTTTTTATTTTTCTTTGCGGCTTTTTAAGTGTAATGATTTAGCTATCGAAAGTGCCGAATATTAAAGATGACAGCTTGGGTGCTGTCCAGTCCACCGTTCAGAGTGACGCCGTTTTGGATCTGGAAAAGCGATTTTCTAAGCTCATCAATTAGTCCACTGATCTAACTATATCTTCCTCATCAATCGTATCACAATTCAAATGTTTCTGATCGGATAAAATGCTCGTTCATGAATTTTTGACTTCGATGTACTTTTTTGAAATGAAAAAGTACGGGGGGAGTTATTTTTCAACTTAATCTCTGTGGTGTTTAATTATTCGAGCATGGATAGTTAATGGAGCATGAGGAGCTACTAGAGGTAATACGATATTTTTGCAATAAATATAAAGTACCGTATTTTCTCTAATTATGCCCTATCTAATTTACCGGACCCCTGAGGGTTGAATTTAAAATTTTACCGGCCCCTTGATATGGCCAGAAAGCGCCTATGCGGCAAATTACGCATCGAGCATTTATGCTTCAGGTACCCGCTGGTGAGTCGAGTGTGTCCTTGTGGTTCGGTAATCCGCTGGTAGTTCGGGTGTATCAACATGGTTTAGCTACCCGCTGGTAGTTCGGGTGTATTAACGTGGTTCGGGCCCCGTACTTATGGTTCCGGTGTATCCATTGTGGTTCGGGTGCATTCGGGCCCCATCCTGCTGTTTGGGGTCACCTCGATTTTGAAATTTTTGGATGATAAACCAAAATGTAAAAAAGGAATCGCAATTTTAATAAAAATATTTCCTCTGGTCTGAGAAATGAGTCCATAGAAGAAAAATTTATTAGAGGGTGGGTATATATTAGAAGGTAAGAACTTTATAAAGTGAATATGGTAATCCATATTTGTTTCATACAAAAGTTGCGTAATTAATAGTATATGACGCCCTGGTTATTTTTTATAAAATGTTTAACTAGCAAATCAAAATTAATTGATATATAATTGAAGAAAGCAAAAAATTCGCAAGAAAATTCAGTACGAAAATCCAAATACTGTGGCTTAAATTAAGAAAGATTATTTTTTTAATATTGGACAGTTAAATTTCGGAATCAGCGCCGGCACAATAGATGTTCAAAAAGAGCGCCCGGCCAAAAATTTACAGCGCCGGCGCCAGCGCCGACCAAAATTTTTCATTTGCCCAGCGCCGCCGCCGACCCGGCATTGTTTTTTGCCGGGGCAGCGCCGGCGCCGGAACAACATCGTTAGAGTGTAAGAACCATGATATGAGTATCGAGGTGTTTCTAGAACTTTGAGTAACCCTTGTACCACCACTATGATTTCGACTGCTTCTTGAAAAAACTTTTCCCAACTGCTTTTCAAAAAACCTTTTTCTTTCAAAATGTCCCAAGTGCTATTCGAGAAAACTGTTTCCTTTGACCTTTTCTAGGACATAGGACAGTTGGCACCAATGCCAACTGTCCTTTTACCCCTTTTATATACTGCTTTTCGAAAATTCCCCTCTGGCATTTTTTTTCTCAACTGCTTATTTAGTAATGCCTGAAAATTGACCACACTGGAGGGGACCAAGGCTGTTTTCCCTCGATGTTTCTCAAATCTGCTGACCCGATTTTTTTGTCTATTCGCAAAAATATTAAAATTCCTTTCAGAAAATCGACTATGCCCTACAATATGGCGCTCTCAAATTTTTTGAATCGATTAGTACAGTCCGATCGGTTCCCTTGTCACTGACAAGTTGTCAGTCTCGGAGAGTCAATCAGAGAGTGGCCTGTTATAAGCAGAGAAAGAGATACGGTAATGACTTTTGAGTTGCTGTGAAAAATATATGCTTATTTATTATATTTTTAATGCACATAGAAGGCCAGCAAAAGTCGTTTCCATAATTACAAAATACTATTACTATAGCATAATTTTCCTCGACCCGCAATCTCATTGAGTTTGGTTTCTACACTTCAAAGAACACCTTTTATGTATTTTCAGAGCATAAGACTTCAAAGTGAGCCAGGAGGGCGAGGTGGTCCGACCCTGATTGGCTGTTTGGAAGTCTTCCACAGGCTTTCTCCAATTCATTAACACATGGCAAAGTTAATCTTCTCTGGAGACGGATAAATGATTCAAATGTGGAGGAATTTGTCTGAAAACCAAGCATTTATTTACATTAAATCAATAAGCCAGAAATATACACCTCAGATTTAGTTTCAGCCACCGAGTAAAAAATAAAGTCAGGGCAAATGCTGTTTCTGTGGTACGAAGATGTCTCACACTAAATATTTTGATAAGGCGAAAATTGGTAGAAAGTTGTTGCTAACCTTTCCATCGGCCAGTCGGTGCTCATAAACTGAAGCAAGTGTGAAATTGTGCTCCAAATAGGCGTCCAACTCTGCAAATCCTGCTGCAATTGTTGCGTCACTATCCTCCTGATCTTCATAAATGTGGTAGTTGGTTTTTGTGACCGAACTACAAGACTGCACATCCTCAGAAAAATTTAAAGCATCCATCTCCAAAGCAAGGTCGACTTTGTCAAACTGGTTCCGTTGGATACTGGCGTCAATAACGAACTGAAAAATGATGAGAGTTGAGCAATTTTAAGCAGAAAGGACACAAAAATACCCTATAAATTGGTGAGTGTGGCTCAATGTTGAAGTCGCCAGCTAGAATGTGACCAACAAATGTTTTTCGGCTTTCAGCTTCTGATTTGCGAATCCATTGCTCTGTCTAAAAAAGTAATAATTTTCAGTATTTTAATAGGTGTGTGTTAGCATCAAAAAAAATTTTGAAAACATTTTTAAACTGGAGACGCTAAACAAACTTTTAAATACCTTCTCAATACCTTTTTTGTACCAAATTTACTTTTTTTTGTACGGGGTTATATCGAAGTAGCACCAAAAATTTATTTTAAACAAATACAGTCGAGTCTCGCTAAGCCGTCACACTCTAAAGTTCGTTCCCGCCTAGGGTCCGACACTTGTTTAAGCTATATTTTCGAAGTCTTTTGCCAGATGTGATTCGACAGTCTAATCAGAAAAATCGTATAGATTCTGATTTTACCAGTCGTTTTTTTGAATAGCAAAATTTTTGGCGTAAAGACCCGCGGGTCTGGATAAGCCGTCACCCCTTTTTGAAAATTGGGTGATTTTTCGATAAATTTTTTTAATGCGCATGTTCTTGTAGAGCGTGCCCAAATTTGAGTAACTCTTGTACCAGTATTTGTGGACGTTCAGAGCTGGGAAGCCAGATTTTTCGTGAACTTGGGCACAATCCACAAGAATACGCAGAGAAAAATTTTTCATCGAAGTTCCCCCAGGTCACAGTCAGGGTCCCTCCCTTGTTAGTTTAAATTTTAAGTTTATCTCAAACAGTTTAAATTTCAAACAAGCAGTTTAAATTTAAGTTTTAAGTTTCAAACAGTTTAAATTCAACGACTTAAATGTTCGAATTTAGCAAATGTAATTTTTTAATACCGTATTTCTTCTAATTACCGCACAGTCTCTAATTACCGCACACCCCTAACTTTAAAGACTTATATCTCTTGGCAGAGTAAATATTTTGCTAAGCTGTTTGATGCATTTTCTTAACTCCCACGAGCTCTACCGATTCCACTTTTCAGATCTTGGTTAAGCACCCGAAAATCTCTAGATCGAATTTGAAAATTTCCGATTTTCAGGTGATTGAAAAATAAGCGCACATGTGCGGCAATTAGAAGAAATACGGTATATAAAAAAGGGTGTTGTAATAAGTGTCTATTCTCGTTGTAGTGCTAAATTTTAAAATTCCGCAAGCCGAATTGTCAAATTCAATTCTTGCGTCAATTTTATTTGTAAAAAACTCAAAAGAGCGTTATACCGGATGTAATTTTATCGGTGGCGGTACTGGCCCGAGGGTCTCGTTATAACGGTAGTCGCGTTATATTGGGTAGCGTTATGTTGGGGGTAAACATTGTTCAGTTTCCTTGTCGGCCAACCAAAGTTGTCCCAAGGTCGAGCTATACTAGGTGTCGCGATATATTAGGGTCGCTTAATAGCGGGACTCCAGTGTAATCTAATTAGGTCTCTATCTTTATTAGGTCTCCTCGCCTTTGATGATTGGTATGGTACGTATTCGCTTGGTCAACTTGTTCCCGTTGCGGGAATTTAAGTATTTTAAATATTTTTTGTTTATGCTGATTTTGCAGTTTGTAAGACATCTTTTCGTTCCAGCCAGTGATTGGAATAGCCAAAGCCAAACGCAAAACCAAAGCCAAAAGTGGCCGAAGGTGGCCGGCCAAAGCTAAATCAAAGCCAAATTTTGGATTTGTGTTTTTGGCTTTAGACTTGGCTTTTCCAATCACTAGTCCTAGCTAACATGCGCTGGCATGGTTCGGATGTTGAAAAATAATTAGCTAACAATTGGCTTGTCAGGCTAATTGGCATAGGGGGTATGGTACTTTTGTGCCGTTTTTTTGAATTCGCGCCTTTTGAATTTTATTTTCGCTTTTTGGTGCATGCTTTAAATTTATTTTTAATTTAGACAAAGCCTTAGGCGGAATGTAGGCCAGCACACTTTAATACGTCCTAGGACAGGCTCAAACGTGTCTTGCAAACTGCAAAAAAATTAAAAAAGGTGTGAATCAAAAAAACTTGCACAAAAAAGTACCAAACGCCTACGCATCGGCTAATTATTGAGAATATACGGTTTTTACACAAGTTCATACCTCTTGCATTCTATTGAATAGATGGTTTAACTGATTCAATTTGATATCTCCTCTTCTCATATTGAACAATAGGTGGGTATTGGTGACGCAAATTTGTGACTTAGTCCCCAAAAACTGGAAAACCGCGATTTGACCTGAAAAATCTTTTAAAATTATTTGAGTAATGAAAAATAATTGATACCCACCAACATTATCGCGGTCCATCCCAGGTTTATTTAGATTGTAGGAAACATCCTCTTGACGCACCAGTTGAAGCGTCTTGGCATTGTAGAAAATGGCACACCCGTCTGGATAACGGTTGGTCCGTTTCTTATAGATACCAAGAAAATTTCCTGAAATTACACACATAATTTATAAAAATAAATATGCACTCAAAGCCTACTTCTGTGGAAATATGGTTGGTAGAACTGCACAAAGTGTATGTCCTCCACTTCTTGCAGGCAAAACACGTCTGCTTGGAGTCGGTTCAGCTCTATTTCCAGCAATTTGCATCTCTCAGACCATGACAGGTAGACTATACTTGGGCCTTGCAAGTGTCTATACAAAAAGTGTTTGGTCCTCTCGATCGTGCTCTAAGACAGAAAGAATTGTTAAGAAATTGATTGTTGTGATCTAATTGAGCGTTTTTGGGCACTTTCTGCTTTGTAAATTGAGCTAGGTTGGCTTTAACGGTTGGTAAACCTTTTATGCCTCATACTTGGCCGTATCCAAGGGGGGGGGATTTAGACCCCCACCCCTACATCAGAGTTTTCATTGATCCGGATTTCACTGATCTGATCTGATAGCGGTATCAATGATAGTTTGGATCATTGATAGTCGGATCAGATCAGTGGCCAAAAATTTGGGCCGGATCAGATCAGATCAACCGAATTTTGGCGAATTTTTTTTAGCCATTATCATTGATCCAGGTATCATTGATACCTGGATCAGATCAGATCAATGGCAAAAAACCGGATCAATGAAAACTCTGCCCTACATAGCCCCCGCTCGACTCCAAATTCTATTCTAGGGTCGGAAAAGCTCTCTTAAAAATATTTCAGTTAGGAAACAGACCTGACACAACACATTGTAGCTGACTACAACCAGTTGACGTTTTACAAACTGGCTAGCAGTTGGAATTTCCTTACTCTAAAAAATGAGTACCTGAGATTAGTTTCGAAAACTGCCTATTTAGCTAAAAATTTACGGGGACATCCTCAAAATATCTCAATCCAAACAGGTTGAAGTTGGCTGGCTGGATGACAGCAGATGGGCAAGATGGACGCACTGTGGATATAAAGGTGGAAAGCACACCTTTCGATTTCTTGGCCGTCTGCAATCGGATAAATCGACGGCGGTCAGAGATTGTCGATTGGTTTCGACAAGTTCGAAAGCATTCGACAATTTCTGATTTCTATATCCACAAAAAATCCGCTAGATCGACTAAACATACCTTTTTTGGAGTTCGCGTAGACTGAGTATTTGGGGCAGGAGGTGACATAGTTGTTGTCTTTTTGCGTTTTGCAAAACGACCACCTGAAAACCAACGGAGAAGTTTACTTTTCTAGATTGTATGCGTAGATAACATATATTTTACCAGAGATCAAAACAATTAATTATATTAGAAAAGGGAACAAAAACAAAAGGCATACTGCAACTTTTTGTTTTCAAATCTTATATAGTATTTGGCATGTGTGGGTGGGTAACGCTTTTTTACTTCGAAGCCCAGAACGGGTCGTAGATAGCGAAATCACTTTTGTCGCTAATACCATCGTGTTCCCCAGAATGTCAGCTTTCGTTTTAAAAAAAGAACAGGCGAAAAAAATGAGTTCTAATAGGGGATATACCTATTTTTATGAATGAAGTCATAGCCCTCATTGAAATTTCGATATAACTGTACTATACAAATAACTGTACTGTACTTTACTATAGAGGCGCCGATAGGCGCCTGTGGTCCCTTGTAACTCATAATAGAGTTACAGCATCCCAAAAAATTCGACCTCTTGCCTAGTCCGACAATTTTTGTCTTATTTTTTTAAGTCTTTTACCAAATGTGACTGGTGAGTCTAGTCCAGGGGCTCTTACATTTTTTTTTCCGCAAAAGGACATTCGGGTGAAGACATTCGGGCATTTTGAGCTTTTTTGAAGCAAAAAGTAATTGTATCCACTGCTTATTGCCATTTTTGAGCGAAAAAAATTTCAAACGTAAAAAAGATTTGGAGTCTAGAAAAAAGAATAAATCTTTTTAAAAAGGACGTCTAGGAGCCTTGGTTTAGTGCAAATGATCAGAGATATTTCGATTTTGCCGGTCGTTTACAATGGTCGGAAGCTCTATATGTGTTGGGGGTCCTCCCGAAAAAAAACATGCCTTGGTCCCCCCTTTTTCGAAAAATTTTTTGCCCGAAAGTCTCAAAAACGTGTGTGAAGTCGAGTGCTTCGAGTGCATACTAACAAATGTGAGGGAATGTGGCAGCTAATGAAACACAAGATCAAACGCTATCGAGGAACTAGTGAAGCTCATCTTCAGGGATACATTAGCGAAGCAGTCTTGCGTTACAACACAAATGTGAGGCAATGTGGCAGCTAATGAAACACAAGATCAAACGCTATCGAGGAACTAGTGAAGCTCATCTTCAGGGATACATTAGCGAAGCAGTCTTGCGTTACAACACAAATGTGAGGCAATGTGGCAGCTAATGAAACACAAGATCAAACGCTATCGAGGAACTAGTGAAGCTCATCTTCATTAGCGAAGCAATCTTGCGTTACAACACAAATGTGAGGCAATGTGGCAGCTAATGAAACACAAGATCAAACGCTATCGAGGAACTAGTGAAGCTCATCTTCATTAGCGAAGCAATCTTGCGTTACAACACAAATGTGAGGCAATGTGGCAGCTAATGAAACACAAGATCAAACGCTATCGAGGAACTAGTGAAGCTCATCTTCATTAGCGAAGCAATCTTGCGTTACAACACAAATGTGAGGCAATGTGGCAGCTAATGAAACACAAGATCAAACGCTATCGAGGAACTAGTGAAGCTCATCTTCATTAGCGAAGCAATCTTGCGTTACAACACAAATGTGAGGCAATGTGGCAGCTAATGAAACACAAGATCAAACGCTATCGAGGAACTAGTGAAGCTCATCTTCAGCAAATGTGAGGCAAATGAAACACAAGATCAAACGCTATCGAGGAACTAGTGAAGCTCATCTTCATTAGCGAAGCAATCTTGCGTTACAACACAAATGTGAGGCAATGTGGCAGCTAATGAAACACAAGATCAAACGCTATCGAGGAACTAGTGAAGCTCATCTTTACATTAGCGAAGCAATCTTGCGTTACAACACAAATGTGAGGCAATGTGGCAGCTAATGAAACACAAGATCAAACGCTATCGAGGAACTAGTGAAGCTCATCTTCATTAGCGAAGCAGTCTTGCGTTACAACACAAATGTGAGGCAAGCAGCATGAAACACAAGATCAAACGCTATCGAGGAACTAGTGAAGCTCATCTTCATTAGCGAAGCAATCTTGCGTTACAACACAAATGTGAGGCAATGTGGCAGCTAATGAAACACAAGATCAAACGCTATCGAGGAACTAGTGAAGCTCATCTTCAGGGATACATTAGCGAAGCAGTCTTGCGTTACAACACAAATGTGAGGCAATGTGGCAGCTAATGAAACACAAGATCAAACGCTATCGAGGAACTAGTGAAGCTCATCTTCATTAGCGAAGCAATCTTGCGTTACAACACAAATGTGAGGCAATGTGGCAGCTAATGAAACACAAGATCAAACGCTATCGAGGAACTAGTGAAGCTCATCTTCATTAGCGAAGCAATCTTGCGTTACAACACAAATGTGAGGCAATGTGGCAGCTAATGAAACACAAGATCAAACGCTATCGAGGAACTAGTGAAGCTCATCTTCATTAGCGAAGCAATCTTGCGTTACAACACAAATGTGAGGCAATGTGGCAGCTAATGAAACACAAGATCAAACGCTATCGAGGAACTAGTGAAGCTCATCTTCATTAGCGAAGCAATCTTGCGTTACAACACAAATGTGAGGCAATGTGGCAGCTAATGAAACACAAGATCAAACGCTATCGAGGAACTAGTGAAGCTCATCTTCATTAGCGAAGCAATCTTGCGTTACAACACAAATGTGAGGCAATGTGGCAGCTAATGAAACACAAGATCAAACGCTATCGAGGAACTAGTGAAGCTCATCTTCAGGGATACATTAGCGAAGCAGTCTTGCGTTACAACACAAATGTGAGGCAATGTGGCAGCTAATGAAACACAAGATCAAACGCTATCGAGGAACTAGTGAAGCTCATCTTCAGGGATACATTAGCGAAGCAGTCTTGCGTTACAACACAAATGCTATGAAACTGAATACTTTTGAACACATTATCGATGTCATTAATAGTATGGTGTTTGCATAGCTCATCTTTATTGGTGTCAAGTGTTCTGCGTTGTTGTTCTGCGTCAAAGAATAAATTTTTTCGAAAAAAATAATTAAAAACAATGGGGGACCAAGGCAAAAAATTTTGAAATTTTTCCAAAAAATCAACAGGGGGCACCAAGGCATGTTTTTTTCGGGAGGACCCCCAACACATATAGAGCCAGGTCGGAAGATTGTGCGGCGTTCATTTTCCAAAAACTGGGTGTTGGATAATCGAGAGCGGCAGAATTTTTTATTGTCACAATTACAGCGTCACAATTACTGCTAAGGTTTAGATCCTTGTGATTTTTTTGGATAGACTAGTCAATGAAATTTAGCTAAACATTTCCACAGGTGGGTTAAAAAAGGACGCAACCAAGCATGGGTCGAACTTTTTGGGATGCCAGATAACCAAGAGTCAGTCGTATGTCCAAAGTAGTCGGTAAAACGCCCTGGACTCGTTTTTCGGTTTACTGGCCCAAAACCTGGTTGTCGGTTAGCCGACTATGGGCACTCCTTCGGAATGCTCATCCCCTATTTTTTTCGATTTTTTTCAAAAATTTTTTTAAAATTTTGTTATTTAAAAAACCACAAATCTAAAACCAGGGGATTGAGAGGAGACCGAAAATGGAGTTCCATGAGGGTGCTTCTTCGGAACTATGTCTAATTCTAGTCAAAAGTTTGTAAAAAAAAACAGTCCAGTTTAGGTGTTTGTAAAAAAGAATATATTGGATATAAAAAGCATGCGTATCAGATTTATAAAATCAAAGTTGATTCAACTGAACTATCGCTCTTACAAACATAGACATCAATTGTATTGCCACACAAAGAAATAAGTTTTCAGAGAAAGAAGTCTAACAGATTTCTTTTGTATACGTTGAAAGCAAAATTTTGGCTGCTTAGTCATATTGGGAGAGCGATAAAAGCGGACTGCAGTATAGTCCATTCAGTTCAACTTCCTTCCATTATTTTGTTCATAAATTATACGGCTTTTTCTGAATTAAATATATAAAAAATTACGCCCTGCTTCCTTTTTTTGCTTATTCTATAGAACTGAGGCTAATAACGGGTGCAACATAAGTTGCCGATGGATTTTCACAGCCTCATCTTTTATCAATGTTGGGATCGTATCTTTTTTGTTCTAGCACTATTTTGTAGGCCTGCATTCAGCATTTCTAACAGCATACTTAACTTAGCTTGATTATTTTAGATAAGTGGCCATTTGGCTGCAAACACTTGGGAGGTCATTTTGAGAAGTTGATGAGCATTTTCATCACTTTAGGTGATCACATGCACAACACGTTAGTAGCATATTGTGGCGCAACTTAAGAGCTACAATGCCTTTTGAATCTGAGTGCTGAGATGTTTTCAAAATTAAAGGTCACATTCAAGGTCAAGGTTTAAAACTAAATATCATATGGCCTTAAAAAATGATCAAAATCCGAAAAAAATTGGAAAAACTTGGATTTTAATCATTTTTTAAAGAAATTGATTTTTCCGAAAAGGCATATCTCAACACTCAGATTTTCAAAGAAAATTCTGTAAAAGAGGTTTTGTGGCTTTTAAGTTGTGCTACAATATGCTACTAACACATTTTTTAAGGCCATATGATATGATTTTAGACCTTGACCTTTATTTAAAATAAAAGTTTGAAAAAAATAGGACACAAAAACAGGTCCATCACAGACAGGCTTTAGTCTTCGAAGTAGGGGGGTAGGTTTATTGGAGAGGGTCGGCTAAAAAGAGGATTCAAAAATTGATTTTGAAACAGAGTTTGGTCAAACCCTGAAAAAGCATAAATCACTAATTTTACAAATCACCCCTTCAACTTGACCTTTAATTTTGAAAACACTGGCCACATCTCAGCACTCAGATTCGAAAAAATCTGTAACATAGGCTTTGTAGCTCTTAAGTTGCGCCACAATATGCTACTAACGTGTTGTGCTAACGCTTGAAATTTAATAAAACATGTGATCACCTAAAGTGATGAAAATGCTCATCAACTTCTCAAAATGACCTCCCAAGTGTTTGCAGCCAAATGGCGACTTATCTAAAATAATCAAGCTAAGTTAAGTATGCTGTTAGAAATGGTGAATGCAGGCCTACAAAATAGTGCTAGAACAAAAAAGATACGATCCCGACATTGATAAAAGATGAGGCTGGAAAATCCATCGGCAACTTATGTTGCACCCGTTACAACTTATCAGTCTGATTTTTTTTCCAATATACCGTATTTTCTCTAATAATCACCCCACCTCTCTCTAATAATGCCCCTTATGTCTTCAAAGGACCATGAAACTTGATGAGCACAGCAATCTGCAAAATTTGAATGGGCGCGAGACCATGTTTTAGGATTATTTTTTATTTGCGTTTAAATTTTTTTTTCAAAATATGAAGCCATTTACTGGTCTAGCCCAACGCTGCTTGAGGTTGCCTGATCGGACGAATTAGCCGACTTCCATGGTTCTACAACATTTTCTATATGAGTCTGTGTGTCCAAAATTGAATGATAAACTAATTTTTATTTTAAGTGCTCATAAAACAATTAATTCGAAAACATTAATGAAAAAATTAGGGTGATCCAAATTTCGCAAATCGCTGTGCTAATGAAGTTTCATGGTCGTTTTTTAAGCAGGGTATCAGAGTTGAGGCCATTTTTTATTTAGAACCTCAAGATTTTTCTGAGATTGACGGAAGGGAGGTTAATATAGAAATTAAGGTACTTCTATGCTTTATATCACACCTTCAATTTTTTGATTTTTAGTGCAAATTTGGGCTCTATATGTGTTCATGCCGACGCCGAAAAAAACATGCCGTGGTCCCCCTAGTTATTTTTTTTACAAAAAATTTTTTTTGGAATTTTTTTAAAAGTGTTTCCAAATACCCTATATCAACCCAAAATCACCTCAGGAGTTCAAAAAAGACATTATTTTTAAGTTCTGGTTGATAAAAAATTAAGTTTTGAGCAATTTTAAATTTCGACCATTTGCCTGTTTTACCATGTTTTGGTCACTGGAGCTGGGCAAAAGGAGCCTCTAAATGCATTTTTGATCAAGAGTCTTGCTCGGAATTATGTCTAAGGTAAGTGAGTGCGCGCATCTCTAGCCAACCAAGCCCCCTGCGCCCCCTTCGGGCGCAGGGGGCTTGGCCCTGAGACTAAGCCTTAGGCCGTGAGCCTAAGCCTAACGGCTTGAAAAAGAAAGCCCGGGAGTTGACATGTCCGGGATAGGGCTCACACAGCTTTTTTATATATATAGTGCATGCGTGAAATGCAAATTTTTTTTCACAGTCTCCTCAACCATTTATTTATACTCAAAACCTTGACCTGGACAACTTTTTGCATAATTTCACCATCTATCCAATTTATTCCCATTCAGATTATTTAATTCCAAAAATTTTTTTTTGTAAAAAAACAACAGGGGGACCAAGGCATGCTTTTTTCGGCGTCGGCATGAACACATATAGAGCCCAAATTTGTGTTGAAAAATAACGAAAAGTATGCAACAAATCTTTTCCTTTAAATTCTCGCCAAAAAAACTTTAGCAGCTACTATTTTTTCTGGGAGTGCGAGCAGTTTTTCAGTTTGTCATTTTTTCGGAGCTTCGTAATTTTTTGTGGTCTTCATTTTCTTCAATGCTCTGAATTAATGTTTTATGTTTTTCAGATGGAGGAATTGCGCAACTTCAATCTGGACAAGCTCTATGAAAAATGGTCACGAATTGTTGAATTGTATGCTTGTGAATAATAAATATATTCAAATTTGCACCGAAAATCAAAAAATTGAAGGTGTGATCTAAACCATAGAAGTACCGAAATTAATATTAGAAATAGGGCTGTCGATCTGGTTAACCGCTTCCGGTATTAACAGACCGTTAGACCGAAACCCAATAATTTTTTGGTCTTCGATTAATCGAACCTAAAATTTCGGTGGTTAACCGACATTGGTTTTCTGCAACCTTTTTATAGGACTTTTGGAGCTTTTAGTCTGTTCTCACTTCGGTTTTGGCTAAGGTAACCGAAATGTTCGGCTCCGGTTTTGTCCGGTTAACCGAGATTTTTTCGGTTGATCGACACCCCTAATTAGGCAGCGCAAATTAAGCAGGGCCTTCACATCAGGGCTGCGTTGCATGTGAAAAAATATTGAATACGTAAAGAATAATATTTAAAAATGACCGCAAATTTCTGAATTTTTATTTAGAAATGTAGAGATTTAGGGGTTTGAATGAAGTAACTTTTATTTTTCTCTAACTTTTCCAAACCCCTAAATTTATAAATTTTTTAAAATTTATTTAATGGAGTTTGTTAGCTTGTTAGAAAGCTGAGATTCTGGGCTACACGATAATCCAAAAAAATATTTCGAAAAATAAAATAAAAAATTAACTCAAAATATCGGAGCACTTAACCTTGACCCCCTTCACTCAATTCAGCTTGGGGGACCAAGGCAAAAAAATTTTTTGCATTTGTCAATACAGTCGAACTCCGATATAACGCCACCTCGATGTAACGCCACCCCCAATATAACGCCACTTTTAAAAAATTTGGTTGGCCAGCAAAGAAAGTACACAAAGTTTACCCCCGATATAACGCCACCCCGCTATAACGCCACCTACAAGAAGGACCCAAGCAATAAAATTACCCCGATATAACGCCACACCCGCTATAACGCCACCTACAAGAAGGACCCAAGCAATAAAATTACCCCCGATATAACGCCACCCCGCTATAACGCCACCTACAAGAAGGACCCAAGCAATAAAATTACCCCCGATATAACGCCACCCCCGCTATAACGCCACCTACAAGAAGGACCCAAGCAATAAAATTACCCCGATATAACGCCACACCCGCTATAACGCCACCTACAAGAAGGACCCAAGCAATAAAATTACCCCCGATATAACGCCACACCCGCTATAACGCCACCTACAAGAAGGACCCAAGCAATAAAATTACCCCCGATATAACGCCACACCCGCTATAACGCCACCTACAAGAAGGACCCAAGCAATAAAATTACCCCGATATAACGCCACACCCGCTATAACGCCACCTACAAGAAGGACCCAAGCAATAAAATTACCCCCGATATAACGCCACACCCGCTATAACGCCACCTACAAGAAGGACCCAAGCAATAAAATTACCCCCGATATAACGCCACACCCGCTATAACGCCACCTACAAGAAGGACCCAAGCAATAAAATTACCCCGATATAACGCCACACCCGCTATAACGCCACCTACAAGAAGGACCCAAGCAATAAAATTACCCCGATATAACGCCACACCCGCTATAACGCCACCTACAAGAAGGACCCAAGCAATAAAATTACCCCGATATAACGCCACACCCGCTATAACGCCACCTACAAGAAGGACCCAAGCAATAAAATTACCCCCGATATAACGCCACCCGCTATAACGCCACCTACAAGAAGGACCCAAGCAATAAAATTACCCCGATATAACGCCACACCCGCTATAACGCCACCTACAAGAAGGACCCAAGCAATAAAATTACCCCCGATATAACGCCACACCCGCTATAACGCCACCTACAAGAAGGACCCAAGCAATAAAATTACCCCGATATAACGCCACACCCGCTATAACGCCACCTACAAGAAGGACCCAAGCAATAAAATTACCCCCGATATAACGCCACACCCGCTATAACGCCACCTACAAGAAGGACCCAAGCAATAAAATTACCCCAGATATAACGCCACACCCGCTATAACGCCACCTACAAGAAGGACCCAAGCAATAAAATTACCCCAGATATAACGCCACACCCGCTATAACGCCACCTACAAGAAGGACCCAAGCAATAAAATTACCCCAGATATAACGCCACACCCGCTATAACGCCACCTACAAGAAGGACCCAAGCAATAAAATTACCCCAGATATAACGCCACACCCGCTATAACGCCACCTACAAGAAGGACCCAAGCAATAAAATTACCCCGATATAACGCCACCCCGCTATAACGCCACCTACAAGAAGGACCCAAGCAATAAAATTACCCCAGATATAACGCCACACCCGCTATAACGCCACCTACAAGAAGGACCCAAGCAATAAAATTACCCCAGATATAACGCCACACCCGCTATAACGCCACCTACAAGAAGGACCCAAGCAATAAAATTACCCCGATATAACGCCACCCCGCTATAACGCCACCTACAAGAAGGACCCAAGCAATAAAATTACCCCAGATATAACGCCACACCCGCTATAACGCCACCTACAAGAAGGACCCAAGCAATAAAATTACCCCGATATAACGCCACCCCGCTATAACGCCACCTACAAGAAGGACCCAAGCAATAAAATTACCCCAGATATAACGCCACACCCGCTATAACGCCACCTACAAGAAGGACCCAAGCAATAAAATTACCCCAGATATAACGCCACTGCTTCGTTTTTCAAATTTGGACGCGTAGTTTTTGCAACAAGAACACCGCTGATCCATCCATTCTCGGTCACAGCGACGCTTTGGACGAATTCTTCTACAGAGAGCGCCAGAAAATCGAAAAGCAGAGTAAACTCACAGATTTCTTCCATGTTAGTTGGTTGCGGTTATTTTTCAGAAATTTGGGTTCAAAATTAAACACTAGCCATACGTAAATCAGATAATCTCAACAAAATTTTGAAAAACACAAAAAATTCGGTCATTTTTTTGGATACCGGATTTGGATGTCAAAAGTGCTGGATATGCGACGCAGCCCCCTGCTTCACATACAAAGGTTCTCAGGTATGCTTTAGCTTAACAGGAGGTGTGCGCATTCCGTAGCAGTGTCTATTGAGTTGCAACAACTGTGTGGCGAACAAATCTGCTTCATTTTCAATGAATGTTTTACACAACCACCCTGCCAATCAATAAAGCTTCTCATCATTGAACGTGTGATTTTTTTTTCAGAAAATGTGAAGTGGTATTCCTAACCCACAAACTATTTAAATAAACAAAAACCTTTAGCGGTCAAGCTTTTGCAAACCTCCCCTACAAAAAGAATTTCTTCTTCCTCATCTGATAGTTCGATAATATTGATGGATGGTTTCAGTGGCTGCTTGCTGGTGCAGCTATTAATTTCGCCGAATATTTTAAGAGTGGGATAGTCGGCTTGATTGACCTCAGAGGGTGTGGATGGAGTGGTGGGTGCATTGAAATACCTAAAAATCAGAAAAATCTATCAATAAATGTCAGCCTTATACAGTCGAATATAGTTAACTATGACGATGACCCATTGGACTATGATAGTAACTGACCTTTTTGACATTTTTTTCTTTTTGAACGCCTTTTTCTTTTGCTTTTTTAAGGAGGCTTTCTTTTGGAATTTTGAGGTAAATGTTTTTGGAGGATTTCGCTGTGGTAAATCTGCAAAGAAGTCCTGGTTCAAATCAAGCTCCAACAAACCATGCTGCTCCTTTTGAAGTGATAGATTTGAGCTAAAAATCTTAAGAATCAATTCAAAATTTTTTATTGTATTTGTAATCTAGATTCCACCCATATTCTAATTCCAACCGCTATTTTAGATTTCTTAGCTTTTCAATACAGTCAAACCTAACCAAACCGTACCCCCGCTATAACGTATCCCTTGATATAACGTACCCCTTGAGACCATTTGGTTGGATTTAATTTAAATTACAATAAGTTTACCCTCGCTATAACTTACCCTTGATATAACGTACCCCTTGCAGATAACACTGATCTCTACGTTACCCTCGCTATAACGTACCCTTGAAAAATAGTGTGTTATATGTGTTATATTCAAAAGTTAAAGTTGCTTAGAAATAGTCAGAGAACACGGTGATTCGAAAAGAAAATCAGGCCAAAAAATGAGGTAACAACGTCTTCTTCAAAATTACAGAAAACGTCTTTTAAATGGTTAAAAACTTGATTTTAAAGGACCATAAAACTTGATAAGCACAGCAATTTGTGAAATATGAATTCGCGCGGGACCACCATAATTTGGTCAATAATTTTTTTGAATTATTTTTTTGTGTGCATTTAAATTTTGAACCTTACTTATTGGTCAATATGCAGTCAAACCTCGTTTATACGGCACCCCCAAAAGTTCATTCCCGCCTTGGGTCCGACACTTTCTTCAGCTCAATTTTCAAAGTCTTTTGCTAAATGTGATTCGCCAGTCTAGTCCGAAATATCGCAAGGATTCTGTTTTTGCCTGTCGTTTTTCCAAAGTTTTTAAATTCCGTCATAAAGACCCGCGACCTCGGTTATCCGGCACCCCTTTTTGAAAATCAGGTGCCGGATAACCGAGGTTCGCGGGTCTTTATGGCGAAATTAAGGATTTTGGAAAAACGACCGGCAAAATCAGAATGCTTGCGATATTTCGGACTAGACTAGCGAATAAAATTTTCCAAAAGACTCCAAAAGTTGAGCTAAAAAAGTGTCGGACCCAAGGCGTGAACGAACTTTTGGGGGTGCCGTATAGACGAGGTTTGACTGTAGTAGATAACTGTAGAGCAATGGAAGTAGCCTAACTTGTCCGATCTGGCAATGCCGAGCAACGTTGGGCTCGTCTAGTGGATGGTTCAAAATTTTGAACAAATTTTAAATGCAAACAAAAAATAATTCGAAAGCATTATTGACCAAATTATGGTGGTCCCGCGCGAATTCATATTTCACAAATTGCTGTGCTTATCAAGTTGCATGGTCCTTTAAGTGGAACCCAGATTCTGAAATTCAGCCTAAACTTGCATACCTATTTTTGGTGAACAATGGAAGATCGCAGCTAGATGAAGAACTGTTTTTAAAAGTTTCAATTTTTTTCCTGTCGACAGAGCAGCTAGTGACTTGAATAGAGTCTAGATCATTCTCTTTGACCAAATCTGAAGGACTGGACAATGCACATGGTTTAGACTCCTCTTCTGTCAATTCAATCAGTGGAGCAACTGAAAATACTAGTCCTGTAATTGCTTCTTTTCTAAAGCAGACAAAAACTAAACCTTTGAGAATGTCTAAAAATATGTTGGTGTCAGCTTGATTTGCCGAAGATTTCTTGGACCTCAAAGAAGTGTTAATTTGAGCAAAAGAATTGGCAATTTGCGACCTGAAAATTGACATATTTTTGTCAATATAAATAAAAAATATTGTCACTATTATAAAAGAAGATATAAATCCTACTTTTTCCTTTGTAAATCTATTAGCTGGGTGTGTTTCTTTGTTATAGTTGTTTTAGCACGTAGTTTTGGCATGGTTTCATAAATATGGTTTCTATAAATAAGAGTGATGTTGACTGAAACTTGAGATCACCAAATTTAAAAATGTAAAATTTAATTTACTCAAAAACACTGCACACTTCATTATATTTTATATTCAGGAAGAATGGAATGCCAAATCTTATTTTCACAAACAATCTTCATGGGATAAAATTTTGGTAAAGGGACGTTTCACCCCCTTTTGGACAAATGTCCACAAGGGGGTGAACCGCTAATTTTGCCTTGGTCCCCCCTGTTGATTTTTTTGGCAATTTTTATTCAGTCTAGTTGCGTAAAAAACCGTGCTATAAGACGTATTCCCTCGTTTTTTAACGAAAATGCCGCCTCAAAGCTTTTCCAAGTCAATGCGCTGATCTACTCGAGTGTTGGATGGAGGGTGTATTCGCCAGATCTAGGAAATAGTTGGCAAGAGTCAAAGGGGACCAAGGCAAAATTAGCGGTTCACCACCTTTTGGACATTTATCCAAAAGGGGGTGAGACGTCTGTGCACCAACATTTTTACAATAAATTTCACTTCCACCCTCTAATAATCCGCCACCTCTTAAGGAGGGTTGAAAAATAGATTAATAGAGGCTGGCAGGTATTGAACATGCGACTAGCGACGGCCCCAGTGCCGAATCCGGTCCATTTTTGCATCGGCCCCCTGTCGTGGTTTTTGTTTAATTTTATTAGATAGCACTTAGGTGCAGGTTAGGCCAGCTTACATTTAGACAAACTTAAAAGTGTTTTAGGACTAGAAAAAGTAAAAACAAACGTGTTTGAGTCCGTCCTTACATACCCTGGTCTACCTTTGCCTAAGCCTAAAATACGCAACTTGGGTTACCAAGGCGAAAAATGAACCGGATTCGGCACGAGGGACTAAGCGACTTACGGGCAGAGCAAGGTATCCACTGCACTATGCACAATACCCATCGGGTATTTTAGGAAATTTTCTTGGTATCTATAAGAAACGGACCAACCGTTATCCAGACGGGTATGCCATTTTCTACAATGCCAAGCTCCAGTGACCAAAACAAAGTAGAATACCCTTAAATACGGTGGTTTTTTCTTACATTTCAAAAACCCTAAACCCTCTCAAACCTTTAAACCCCTAAAAAAAGATCCAAAACGTGGTATTCTACCGCGTTGTGGTCACTGGAGCTGGACAAAAAGATTCTTATATGCATTTTTGATCAAGTGTCTTGCTCGGAATCATGTCTAAGGTAAGTGAGTGCGCGCATCTCTAACCCATCAAGCTTCCTGCGCCCCCGAAGGGGGCTTCAAAACCCTATATTATTTAGGATTTAAAAAATTGCGAAAAAAATCAGCTTGGTGGGCCAGGCAAAATTTTCTTAAAAATTTTAAAATTAAAAAAAAAATTGAAAACCAAAAATTTTTTGTGTGTGACAATGCTAAAAAGTGTAAATAAACACTTTTTGAGACTTTTGAAAAAAAAATCTACAGGGGGCTCCAAGGCATCTTTTTTTCTAGAGATGCGCATGCGTATAGAGCCAGCGCCGTTATACCTCACTTTAAAGCTCATTTTTTATTGATTTAGTGTACACCTTTTTTACATCAGTTTTTGAAGGCTTTTGCCAGTTTTTATTCAACAGTCTGGTGAGAAAAATAGCAAGGATCCCGATTTCGCCGATCATTTTTCAAATAAAAAATTTTTGGTCAATTTAACGGTCCCTATTTTTAAAATAGGGACCGTTAAATCGAGTACCGGTAAAACTGTTGTCATTTAAAGAAACGATCAGGAAAATCGAAATCCTTGCGATTTTTTGCACCAGACTGGCAAATCACATTTGGCAGGGGAATTAAAAAAGTTGGGGTAAAAAAGTGTCGGACCCTAGGCGGGACCAAGCTTTTTAAGGGGCCGTTAAATCGGGTGTTGACTGTATTTTTCAAAAAAAATAATAATTTTTTCAGATACAAACTACTTTCCTGCAATTCTCGAATGCGTCTTCATCTTCTCCAATTTACTGGCTTAATAATTCAGTTGTGACCAATTAGTTTTGAATAATATGCATGCCAAGGCAATAACATCGGCGTTTGCGTGTTGCTACGTAGCCTTTTTAATTTTTCTTGCATTTTCTAATGATTAGCTTTGGTTTCGTCTTTGCTATTTTCATATAATCTTGAAAGACTTTAACACGGGAATTCTCGACTGCAATAACGGATCCTATAAGGGTTTTAGGACCTGTTGAGCACGAATACAGTCAAACCTCGTCTATACGGCACCCCCAAAAGTTCGTTCCCGCCTTGGGTCCGACACTTTTTTAGCTCAACTTTTGGAGTCTTTTGGAAAATTTTATTCGCTAGTATAGTCCGAAATATCGCAAGCATTCTGATTTTGCCGGTCGTTTTTTCAAAATCTTAAAATTTCGCCATAAAGACCCGCGGACCTCGGTTATCCGGCACCTGATTTTCAAAAAGGGGTGCCGGATAACCGAGGTCGCGGATCTTTATGACGGAATTTAAAAACTTTGGAAAAACGACAGGCAAAAACAGAATCCTTGCGATATTTCGGACTAGACTGGCGAATCACATTTAGCAAAAGACTTCGAAAATTGAGCTGAAAAAAGTGTCGGACCCAAGGTGGGAACGAACTTTTGGGGGTGCCATCTAACCGAGGTTTGACTGTGTCACGAAATCAAACCTCCAAACCAGTGATGTGCGCAGCTCCGCTCTTGGCTCCGAGCGCTCCTGCTCCGAGCCAAGAGCCAGAGCAGGAGCCAAAATTTTCGGCAGCACATCACTGCTCCAAACATGAATGCAATGCCAAATATAGAACTTTTTTGAAATTTAAATGTTTTTTGTCTCGAAGGGAATTTGAAATTTGACAGTGACTTTTTTGATTCAATGAGCAGTTTCTTAAGTAAATTGACCATGCTGAACACGAATCCGGTGTCAAAGTTTCAAGTTTGTAAGTATTTTACGTCGAACTATTTTTTTCTGACATTTTTGGGCTCTGTTTTACTTTTGCTAGACAGTCCAAAAGCTCATTTTTATGACTTTAAAGCACCTTTAGGTGCCATTTTTCATGCGAATTCTGAATCTAAAGTCCGTTTTATAGCTGCATGTCTCTGTGCAAAAAGTTCCTATGCTTTTCGTAAAGATATAAGCTAAAAAACAGTTTTTATTGATTCTTTTGAATTTTTATCTATGATAATTTTTTTGAATATAGTCAAACGACATAGCATTAGAAAGCCCAGACAAAAGGCTTTCTTATCAGCATAAAAAAATGCTGGGCTAACTAAATTCAGAGCTCACCAGCCTAAAGAAAGAAACTTACCCCACCTTGATGAGGCGTCACCAAAATTGGTGTTTTTTGAGGGCATTGCATTCATGTTTGAAGGTTTTATTTCGTAATATTCGTGGTCAGCAGGTTCTAAAACCCTTATAAAATCCCCTTACAGTCCGTGTTAAGGACCAAACCCTAATTCTATTTTGATATCTTCTTCATTGTTTGAACTATGGTAAACTTTTTAAAAAAAAAGATTTAGTTACTTATACAACAAGGGACCACAGGCGCCTATCGGCGCCTCTATAGTATTTCGAAATTTCAATGAGGGGCTATGACTTCATTCACAAAAATAGGTATATCCCCTATTAGAACTCATTTTTTTCGCCTGTTCTTTTTTTAAAACGAAAGCTGACATTCTGGGGAACACGATGGTATTAGCGACAAAAGTGATTTCGAGGCCTTAGGTAAATTCAGCGCCACAAATTCAGCGCCACAAATTCAGCGCCACAAATTCAGCGCCACAAATTCAGCGCCACCGATTCAGCGCCACAAATTCAGCGCCAGAAATTCAGCGCCGACAAATTCAGCGCCAGATTGAATTTCGCACCTTTTTTTGTAGTTCTTTGTGTTTTTCAATTGGAAAGTCGTTTCTAAATAATTTCTCGTCTTTTTGGCTTCTAGTTGCATACTTCTTCATTTATATTTTTGCGTGCTTCTTTATCGAGATCGAGGCTTATTATCAAGTGGAAAGTCAGTGGAAAGTTGTGCCTTCGCCTAATGCAAAGCCTAGGCCAACCTCTTCATCCGGGAAGTCACCGCAGAGTGCACCAAGCGGATCCAAAATATCTACGAGCAATTACAGAGGGGAGGGGTCAGAGACCTTATAGCCCCCCCCACTTTTTCCACATTGAACTCACCAAGGAGCTGTAGGAACCCCTAAAGCTAGTCTTAAGAATAGCCACATACAATCTATTATCCATGCATACTTTTCGTAAACCATTTTCAACCCACTTTTAGAAGATTCTTTTATTCATCAAATGAAACAAATGGTTAATACATTAAGGATTGAGATAACATAAAGAATTGAGGTAACATAACTTATTGAGATAACATTGTTTTAATCAAGATAAAGATCCATATTCCCAAATCCTTCAACTTCTTCAAATTCATAGTGCCAGCCTTCCATAGCGTTGTTTGTCCTTGGAGCACGGTTCACTACGGCAAGATGACAGTTCCATTTGGCAATCTGATAAAGCGGCTCGCATTGGATTCCATTGGCATCAAATCGACGGATATACGTTTTCTCGATGTAGTCAATGTAGACTAGAAGCACAAACAACTTACTTTGAAAATCTTGACTTAAAAATCACAAACAACTTACTTCTCAAGGTAGCAGCTTTTTCAGGCATTATCGTTTCATTCGTAATCTTTTCCAGATTTTCCAGGCTCAGCCGTGCGCGAATCAAAGAAGAGAAATTGTTCACCTTTGCTCGTTTTCTTGTATTCGTCCGAGAGCTTCATTGAAGCCAGTTCTTTGTCCACATCAGCTGCTCCCTTAGGTTTGCGCGCGTTTGTGACCTTTCGTTTGATATTGAAGTCAGGCGGAAGAGATTGGATGACAGCAGCTTCAGCTCCGGCTATGGCATTGGTGATAATTTGCTGGGCGCTTGTTGTCAGACTTTCCAGAGCAGCCCTACTCACTTGCGTCAATCGTGTGCGCGTCTAAATGAAGCTTTTTTTTGGTAAAAAGTACTAAATAAAAAAATACCTGAATGGAAACAGGACTTGGTCCGTGCATATCGTGTTCTCGCGTTTCTTGAAGCACCAGCGACCCAAACGGAGATTTTGCTCGTCCATGACATCCCTCCATCGTGCAACGCCAGAATTGTCTGAGACCATATCGGCTGTGCTTGTCCATCCGCATCGGATAACCACCAGAAACACCTAACTGCTTTCTTTTTTCGGACTCCATTACTAAAAAAGTTCCGTAATTTATCCAAATTAAACTAAATAAAAAAAATATATAAATGAAAAAGTGTGCAACTAGAAGCCAAAAAGACGAGAAATTATTTAGAAACCACTTCATAATTGAAAAACACAAAGAACTACAAACAATAGGTGCAAAATTCAATCTGGCGCTGAATTTGTCGGCGCTGAATTTGTCGTCGCTGAATTTGTGGCGCTGAATTTGTCGGCGCTGAATTTGTCGGCGCTGAATTTGCGGCGCTGAATTTACCTAAGGCCGATTTCGATTAAAATAAGTACCATTCTGCTGAGCAGTTTTATTTAGGACGGCTCCATTGATTATGTCCACCCACCCACTCACCCATCCACACATGCCAAATACTATATAAGATATACCCTATTTTCTGTAACAGGGCGACCGACTATTTTATTTTTCAACTGCTCGAAAATCGGAAAATTTAGGGGTCGATCTCAAGGTTTTCGGACTCCTAAATAAAATAAAAGTTATATTCAGTATAGCTCGTGGTAGTTGATAAAACGCAATGAACTGCTTTGCAAAATATTTTCTCTAGGCTGAAATATAGGCCCTCAAAGTCTGGAGAGCTAACCCATCACACGAAAGGCTCAAATTGAATTGCGCCCTCTAGAGTCTGAATTTCAGCAGTAAATTTTATTTTGACGATCTTCATATTCTTGAAAAAAATTTAAACTTGGACTTGGATTTCGGCTTTCTAACGAGCTATCAATTCTGCTGAATGAATTTAAGAATGTTGAAATTTAGACTCCTTTTAAAACCTCTTACCGTATTTATTCTAATTTAGCGGCATGCCGCTAAATTTTTCAACCTATCTCTAGGGTGCCGGTAAATTAGAGACTGCCGGTGAATTGGAGACTGCTGTTGAATATTCCGATCTTCTTTACTAGAACATGGCATGAAGAACAACAACTCAAACGGCAAAATTCGTTTCGACATCCAACGACTCGTCGCTAATGTACCCGTTCTCTTCATCTTGTTGAGGATCAATTTCTTCTAATTCGGCTCTTTCTTCCATGACCCCAGCTCGAGAATTCAAAAGCTAAAAAAATCCACAAGCACTATATAAAATTGCCCTGAAGGGTGCCGTTAAATTAGAGACTGCCGGTAAATTGGAGACTGCCGGTAAATTAGAGTAAATACGGTAATCTCTATATTCCTGTAGTCATTTATCAGAGTTTCATAGCTCATTAGATAGCTAACATCCATAGCTACATGCTTATAAAAACACTTGTCTTTTTTCTAAGAAAAATTGAAAAAAAAGTCAAAACAAAATTTTCTGGTGAAATTCACACTTTGTGAGGGTGCACTCCAGTTACAGCCTTACAGGAGAAAAGTTTAGGAAGGAAGAGGCAAAATGGTGGTTGCAGGAATCGAACCTGCACCTTTCAGTTTTCCGGGCTGATGTGCTACCATTATACTACGCTGCCACCTTTTCCATTTTTCCTAAGGGCCTATGTATATCTGCTCTTTTTATACAGGATAGGGTAGATCACAGGATAAGGTTGATCTTAGGGTAGATCATGCGGTCAGATCTCGATATACAGTCAACTCTCGTTAATCCGCCACCCCTAGGGACCGGCCTCAGGGTGGCGGATTAACGAGGTGCGATTACCCTACCTTTACTTAACTTTAGCTTTTTTGGGACCGGCCCTAGGGTGGCGGATTAACGAGGTGCGATTACCCTACCTTTACTTAACTTTAGCTTTTTTGGGACCGGCCCTAGGGTGGCGGATTAACGAGGTGCGATTACCCTACCTTTACTTAACTTTAGCTTTTTGGGGACCGGCCCTAGGGTGGCGGATTAAGGGGGTGGCGGATTAACGAGGGTGGCGGATTAACGGGGTGGCGGATTAACGAGGGTGGCGGATTAACGGGGTGGCGGATTAACGAGGGTTGACTGTAGTGCCTTTCTTAGTCAGAGGGTTGAGTGTAAAAAATGTTTAAAGTTGGGTCACAATATAACGACACCCCTTAAGTTGAACTCAACTGTATCAAAAAAATATTAACTTTTTTAGTTTGGTTTTATCCACGAAAGTATGAGACAGGTTAGCTTCGCAGTTCTTCACAGCCTTTTTTACAACAACTTTTTCATTCAGCTTATGGTTCGTAAGTACGGAGACGAATTCTGGAGAGAGTGCATGTAAACTTGTTTTTTCCTTCAACATTTTGCGGTCACTTTTGTGGAAATGAGCCTAAATATTTAGGCAAAAATCGGGCTTTGAAAGTGGTAAAGAAAATATCATAAACCACTACTACCCTGACTCTGACACTTATGCCATTGTGGATGCCATTTGTGACTTATCACGCAAGTTTTGCTTATCTATTTTAAATAGTAACACCTTGCTCATCGACTGCAACAACATCCGCAATAGATCCAGAATTTCATGCCGAATCCGAATTCTCAAAAAAAAATTCCTTGCAAACGTTCACACATTCACAAGGGAACCATTTGAAATTTCCCCTTCCCCTTTCCCCTCCGTCATATTTTTAGTCGATATCAACGTTTTTCTATGTCTTACGATGCTCAGGGACATGGCCATTCCTGGATTAACCCAAAAAAAAAATTTTTTTGGATGCCTTGGTTCCTCAAGCTGATTTTTTTTCCGATTAAATAATAATCAGCATGAGGAACAAAAAAATTTTTTTGTGGTTAAATTAGGTTTCTGAAGCGGTAATTTTTATTTTATTTATTTTTGCCGTGATAAATTACCGACGCGTAAAAAAGCCGTTAAAAACTAGGGTGGTGCGGTTACGGTTAATTTATCACTACCCGGTTTTCGGTTAACCGCATTTTGGCGTACCCGGTTTTCGGTTACGGTTTTTTAGTTTCGCTTCGGTCGGTTAACCGGAAAAAAACTCGGTTTCGGTTATTTTTGCCGTAAATTAACCGGAATTTTGTTGTACCCGGTTTTCGGTTAACCGCATTTTGGCGTACCCGGTTTTCGGTTTCGGTTAATTGGGCAAAAACTGGTCCGGTTCGGTCAACCGACCGGGTCGGTTAACCGATCGTGCACCACCCTATTAAAAACTGGTAAAATTCTTTTTGAACAATTTGTTTGATTGATTAGCTGGTTATTACTGGTTAACTATTTAACTATTTGGTTTATTTAAGTATTTATAAGTCTAGTTCCAGTTTTGGTCGGTCTTCTATATTTTTGTCGTGCTGATATTTTTGAAAGAGATAAAGGCTTTTTTGGGTGGTTTAATGGTGGTTTTGACATTTGGAAAATTTTACCGGTTGTTCGGTTATTTACCGGTAAATTTCACAACCCTAGATTAAATTCACGGGTGGCTGTACGCTTCTTTTTAGCCTTCAGTGCATCGAAAAAACATGGAAAAATGTTAGTAGGGACTAAAAATATGGTAGGTTTGCAAGGGATAGTTCAAACGGTTCCCTTGTCAGTATTTTTGTTGGGTTTCATAAAGTATCAATTTTGAATCGCCCGACCTTTTAACATTTTCTTTGCGAATGCGGGTTTAGCATAAAATCCAGGGTCTATTCTGGCTGTTGTTACAATCAGCTGGCACTAAGCCGAGTGCTATAAATGAAAATTTGTGCTCACAGAAATAGCCAAAGAAGAGATATGGGAAATGTACGGAGGTTATCTGATAGAATACACAATGGGTAATGGATGGGATGAGATGCTACGTTGTATGAGTCCCAACTTAAAGGTTTGCATACTTCTATAAATATTTTTTCAGTTTAATCGTTGGCAAACTTAGGGCTTTCTAAACAACCTGGACTCCTTGCATTATTTTATTGACCATGTAGTCTACAAAGCCAATCTTCGTGGGCCATCTTTTCGGTGTGAGGAGACTGGCGACGAATCCATCATACTTCATTACTTCACCAGTCGAAGTGGGCTGTATCCCATTGTTTTAGGTTTATTTTTGCGTCATGACTAATATAGATGGCCACATAGCAGCACCATATTCGTCCATTCCGTAACCGTCCTTTACAGAGCGTCCAATAAAAACTGCACCATTTTTTGAATTCCCTTCTACAGTCAAACCTGTCTATAATGTCACCCTTTGGGACCGAGCCAAGGTGACGTTATAGAGAGGGTGACGTTATACAGAGGTTTGATTAAAAGGAGTCTAAACCAAGAGACAAGGAACAAAGAGACATGAAACAAAGGGGCTTTATTCGGCATAAACGAACTCAATTCAATCCAAAGCTCTCCAAAATCGTTGGCTGACGCATCTTCTTTCTTCGGAGTTCCTGCATCTCATCGTCGAAAAGATCGAATGCCTTCATCACGCCTGGCTTGTTGCTGTGTTCCTTCATGTACTCCCGAAGGGCGATCAATCCACTTTGAGCTTCTAAACCGCCCTATTCACGATCATCGGCTCTTCAACCTCGTCTTCTTCCGGCTCCGCTCTATGTAAGACATCCTCGGCGATCTCCTCCAACGTGAACACTCCATAAGTCGCGAGGCGGTCATCTGCTTCGAGAAAGTCGGTCAGGTCGATCTCCTCATCATGAACCATCTTCTCATCAGCCGGCAGTAGACCACATAGTTCAGCTCTGAAACTTGAATTTTTGAACGGAAGTGACGTTATAGAGAGGGAATGGGTGACGTTATAGCGGACGAAGTTATGTCGTTTTATACAACATTTACGAAGGTGACGTTACAGAGGGGTGACGTTATAGATAGGTTTGACTGTATTTGCATTTCATTTCCAATTTCAAACAAGTTTTAATTCACAAATGGTTGGGTGGATGTATTATTCTCTCTTCGAAATATTATTTCACCTAAAAATAAGTTTCAATTCTTACTAAATAAATCGACCCTGTAAGAAAAAATACAGAAAAAATCCGAAAAAAAATACATTACAATTTTTTGCGACCCAAAAAGTTCGTGCCGAATACAGGGGTCGAACCTGTGACCTTGGGCTTATTAGACCCACGCTCTAACCAACTGAGCTAATTCGGCTCATATATACCCGGAAAAATTTTTTATACTTACAGTCGACGCTCGATATAACATAACTCGATATAATATAAATCTCGATAGAACATTTTTTTTGAATCCAATAGGATTAAGTTATACAGAACCTCGAATAACACAATCTCGATACAACATAATGGTACTTCTATGGTTAAGATCACACCTTCAATTTTTTGATTTTTAGTGCAAATTTGAATATATTTATTATTCACAAGCATACAATTCAACAATTCGTGATCATTTTTCATAGAGCTTGGCCAGACTGAAGTTGCGCAATTCCTCCATCTGAAAAACGTAAAACATTAATTCAGAGCATTCAAGAAAATGAAGACCACAAAAAATCATGAAGCTAAAAACTGCTCGCACTCCCAGAAAAATAGTAGCTGCTAAAGTTTTTTTGGCGAGAATTTAAAGGAAAAGATTTGTTGCATTCTTTTCGTTATTTTTCAACACAAATTTGCACTAAAAATCAAAAAATTGAAGTTGTGATCTAAACCATAGAAGTACCAACATAATTTCGCTATAACATAATTTTTAGCCGGTCCTTTGAGTTACGTTACATCGAGCGTCCACTGTATGGTGAATCGTGGTGAATCGTAAAAAACTTAATTTTTTTTTAAATTTTGGTCCTTTTACTTTTCTTTTGCTGTTTTAATCAAATTTTAATTAGCGAATGGTTGCGTCGATATATTCTTCTTGTTAATTAACTGTTTTAGGTAACTTTTTCAAATTGTTGGCTGGAACCTCAATAATTTTTTTTGGGGATTTCACCAGTACGCAGAAGCGCTTGACAAAAAATTTTAAAATTGATGCAGTTTTTTATTGGACACCTTGTAAACAACGTAGCAGTGTTTCAGGACAGGGTTATTATATGGAGTTACCTTATAGCCTATGTTAGTTACCCTCCTAAAAAACTTAGAAAATGTACCTATTTTAGAATTCTTTTAAAGCTTTCAAAAAGTCCCCAGTAAAAAAGATTCGAAAACGCCGGCGACCAAATTGAATTAATTAATGTAATTAAAGTAATTAACACAGGTTGTACGGTGAATCTAGGTCCATTCGTTCACAGGTCAATTCGTCCACACATTTCCGTTTGGTTAAGAGACGGAGCATAGACTGTCATCCGGATCCGGCAGACACAAGAACATTGACGTTGAATAGTTTAGCCGCCGCTGCTAAGTCGATATTGCTGGCCCATCGTTTGACTTCGCTTGCATCCTTCGCTTGTTGTTTGATATTCTTGATTGAAACGGAATAATAAAAAGCGCAATAAAGTTTGATAAAAAATAGGCTTGGGCCCGGGCCGGGAATCCCACGGGATTCCCGCTTTGGGAATCCCGAAAATGTTGACTTTCCCATTCCCGTTTCCCGCCGGTTGAAAGTTCAAAATCCCGTTTCCCGCCCACTGACTTTTCAAAAATCCCGAAATTTTCCCGAAATCGAAAAATTTGAATTTGAAATTTGTTCAGCCTCGAAGTGAAAAGAAGTTTGATTTCAGCCAACTTTTTTGTCGTTTCTTTTGTAATTTATGTCTTTTTTGTTAGTAGTTGCTTGTCACTTTTCATCCCCTTGTATTTTTAGGCAAAATGCAAGGGATGTGTTTCACTACAGAAGAGGCCAGCTCGATCCTTACTAGGCTTGGGCCCGGGCCGGGAATCCCACGGGATTCCCGCTTTGGGAATCCCGAAAATGTTGACTTTCCCATTCCACTAAAAAATTCAATCTGCTAAAAAATTCAATTCACTGTTGACATTAAATTTTCCCTTTTCCCGTTGGGATTCCCGAAATTTTGAAATTCCCATTCCCGTTTCCCGCAGGAACGAAATTTTTCAATTTTCCCATTCCCGTTTCCCGACGGGATTCTTGCGCCCAAGCCTAATAAAAAATAACACGGCCAAAAAAGGACTGACGAAAAAGCGACGTCATGCGCAGCGTGTCAAATTCAAAAATTATTGAACATTTATTTTCGGCAGGAGTACACTATTTGGGATAGCTCAAAAGTGCGTTTTTTAAGGGAAAGTATGTCTCAGGTCCTAAAAACGATGGAAAAGGCGAAAAAAAGTGTGGGAAGGACGTTTTTCGAAAAAAAAAATTCTCGATTGCCTTGGTCCCCCCATGGTTTTTGGTCATTTTATTTAATATTTAATCATGGTATCATGGTCCGGTATCATGGTTTTTCCTATTTTATCAAGATTTCAGGTCAACTCAATTGCTCTCAAACTATTAGGTTGTCTCAAAAGTTCGCACCGCGTTGCCTTGGTCCCCCCTGTTGAAAATTTTGTACAGTTTTAAAAAGTTCTCTGTGTTTATTTTGCAATGTTTTTCAGTTTTTCGTTTATTTTTTTGCTCAGCTCATATTGTTTATTGTTTTTAGATGGATAGCAATCATATTCGCCACGTTATGTTGTTTTTGTTTGAGCGGATTGCTTCCAACTGGAATCTTTGGACGAGCACGTAGTCGAAAGCATTAGCATCCTCTCCAACGCTTTCTTCGTCGCTTTCTTCTTCGCTCACCAATTGCAGCACTTCCTCTTCGCTTTCCATTTTGCTAACTAAATAAAAAAATCTATACAAGACTCACGTAATGCACCACTTACATTGTACACAAAATCAAATAGTTTGAGAGCAATTGAGTTGACCTGAAATCTTGATAAAATAGGAAAAACCATGATATCGCACCGGTATCATGGTGCGGAAAAATTTCAAAAAAAAATTTTTTATAAAGTCCTGAAATTATTCTTAACCGCGGGGAACATTTGCATAGAGCAAGTTTGTAAAAGTAAATATTCAAGAAAGTAAAAAAATAAAAATTTTAGAGACTCGCGAAGTTGGGCATTTTGTGTCAAATTACCCCTAAAGTCTTACCCCGTTCAATGTAAAATTTACTAAAAGTTGTGTTTTAAAGGTGTCATTCGCGAAGTTTCTGAGCGAGTTTTCAACTTGAAAATTAGTATTGTGATTATTGACAAAAACCAACGTCCAGTTGAAGTGATGGGTGTGGAGGGAGTAGAAGAACATGTCACCTTTTTGATCAAAGTATTTTTATTAACGGCATTGCTTGTAAGGCCTTTGTCATTTTCAAGATTATTTCTGAGAACTATTCCGCTGTAGAGGCTCCATTGCAACAGACTGTTCGAAACCAGGTGAATGCACCCTCCACCACAGTTGAAACTAGAACTGATTGGAAGTTGAGGGTGGGAAAGGCGGACTTTGCCACTCTTTTACGTAATTGCAATTTTGCTTTGTTAATGTTCCCCAAAAAAAATTTTTTTTTTCAAATTTTAAGCCTACCATGTGGTCATGGACAGGGATTGCAGATTGCTGGAATTCGGCAAATCTCTTTAGTAAGTTGGAATTTTATTTGAAAAATGTTTGGTACTTATACGGTTCCCTCCCCCATATTGGAATTTTTTCAAAAAAGGGTTTGACCATTTCTAAGCAATTCTTACACGCTAGAACCGAGAAAAACATTGTTTCCGACCATTTTCCATCAAAAATTTTGACTTTTTTAGATTTTCTACCTGCCTGCCTTCGGCAGGCAACCTACTTCAACAGAAGCCCCTTTGGGGGTACATGGTCCGGCCCAAGGGCTGACCCTTTATATATCAAGAAATATATATCTTCAAAATATATATCTCTTGGTGGTAACTGTAACAAGTGCTTGAATGGAGAAGGGGTATAAAATGATTAAAATTAACATTGCAAGGCTGGGGAAAATACTACATTGCTGCTACTATTGTGAAATTTTGTTCTTTTGTTAGGGCTTGGAACAACATGCAAATAATTTAACTGCCGCTGAATTTTTTATAAGCATTTTTACATTTATATAAATTTCATAAATTTATAAATTTCCTTGATATATTTCTTGATATATAAAGGGTCAGCCCTTGGCCCGGACCATGTACCCCCAAAGGGGCGTCCTGTTGAAGTAGGTTACCTGCCAAAGGCAGGCATGTAGAAAGTCTAAAAAAGTCATAAATTTTTGATGGAAAGTGGTCGGAAACAACGTTTTTATCGGTTTTAGCATGTAAGAATTGCTTAGAAATGGTCAGAACCTGTTTTGGAAAAAATTCCGATATGGGAAGGGGGGGGGTGTGGTGAACCGCATAAGTACCAAATGTTTTGTGACTTTTTGTATCTTCCATTACTCAGCAATCATGTGAGTGCGGAACTTTTGCAAGTAGGTACTCCCATTGTCGAAATATTTGACATCTATCGTCCACAAATTCCATTGGACTTTGAGAATATTTGCAATTTTATTAATGGTGTGTTTGTGCTGCAAGTCCGCACCTCTCCTCATGAAATTCGACGTCAGCAACGAGAGGCTTCGTTGGCAAGGTTGGTAGTCTACTCTGTTTACGAATTGGTAAATTAGGAAGCAATAAAAATGAAATTTTCACCCTGTCGAGCTAGTTTACATACCCTATTACCTCTAATAGCTCCCCCTGCTCTAATAACCCCCTAACTTTGAGGACCTATATCTCAGCCCAGAGTCAATTTTTTGCAAAGCTGTTTTACGCGTTTTCTTAACTCCCACGAGATCTACTGATTGCACTTTTCAGATTTTAGTTGAGCACCCGAAAATCTCGAGATCGAATTCCAAATTTTCCGATTTTCGGGCATCCGAAAAATAACTCCCCCGTGGGAGCTATTAGAAGAAATACGGTACCGTATTTTCTCTAATAAAAACGGCCTCCCCAAAATGAGACAAAAGAATTCCAATATGTTTTTTCAAATACTCGTGTTTAGAGAATATTCGGAACTGGTGCGCAATATGGTACCCCAAAAACATGTACCACAAAAATGTGTCTAGAAAGATTTTTTTGCTTTCTAAAACAGATTACACGACATTTTAACCGACCATACTTTGAAATAAAAACTTAATGTAAATGCGGAAATTTAAATAAACAAATCTTTCTAGACACATTTTTGTGGTAAATGTTTTTGGGGTACCATATTGCGCACCAGTTCCGAATATTCTCCAAAAGGTTCCGTTCGAGCAGTTCTATAACCCTAGTTTCGCCGGTGAATTTGCTAAGATGTTTGGCGGATTTGTCAAAATTGAACGATTCTTTGAGTGTTTCCGCCGGCGAATTCACAACGGATTGGTTTTGCCGGTGAATTGACATTTTTCACAAAAGAGACTACATGTTTTTATTATTGAAATTGAGAAACGAAAACTCATAAATATATTTTCTAAATATGATTTTAACGGGCAATACTTTTTGGTACCAAATTTTTGGCCCTATACGACAATAGGTCCCATTTTTTGCCTTGGTCCCCCCTGTTGATTTTTTTTTATTTTTTGCTTCTATTTTAACCAATTTTATTTTCTTCTTTCGGCGACACATTAACATTCATAAATTTTCACGAGTTGTTCAACAAATTTTCTGAAATAATTCTGATTTCTTGCACGACAGTTCTGACGAAAAACGGCTTCAGCAATGTACGAGGCGAGCAAATTATCAACAAATGGGACCTATTGTAGTATAGGGCCAATTTTTTTTTTATTTCATTGTATTGCTTTTTTCTCTTCAATTTTTGATTTTTTTTAATAAAGTTATAACACCATCCGGTAGCCCTGCTATTCTAGTTTCTAACAAAGTTAAACTTTTTGCAAAATGTTTTCAAAATGCTGTTCAAAAAATCAAAAGTATGGACCAAGTTAAAAAAATAATAATTTAGTCCATACTTTTGATATTTTGAACAGCATTTTTAAAAGGACGGTTGAAGTTTAAAGAAGTAAAAACATCTATTTTCGCCTTATTTTGAGACATTTTCACTTCTTTAAACTTCAACCGTCCGTTTCTCAGCCCTGTGAAATCCTTAAAAAAAGGCTGACATGTCATTTTGTAGAGAAATTATTAAGCTTTCGAATAGTGCATTAACTGGTGAGTTTCGATATTAAAACTTTTAAGAAAAGTCAGTATTTATGCGACCAAACAACCATTTTCCTTAGATTTACTTTGATTCTGACTAGAAATCGGCACTTTTTTGTTGATGGTCATAACTTAACTCGGAATAATCAAAAAGAAGAGTTTGACCTACCAAATTGTAGCTAAGATTGAGTACTTACATTGTAAAGCTGTTTTTGATGCAAATGGCTATGCTATAGGGTCAATAAACGTGTTTTTACGAAAATGTCGTATCATTATGAAACGCTGATTTTTCGCAATTTCGGCAAAATATTTTTTTCTGTTCGAGAAAAACACCGTTTTTTGGAGTGGAATGCAATTTTCTGCGGTTTTCCATATGCTAGTTAAAAAATATAAACAAATTCAACAAAAAAATAATGTTTTTGGCAAAAAAATGGGGTGTCCTATCATTATGAAACGCACTGTAGCAGGGCTACCTGATGGCGTTATCACTTTGTAAAAAAGTTCAGAAAATTGAAGAAAACAAGGCAAAATAAAATTTGGTACAAAAAAGTATTGCCCAATTTTAACACTGCTTTTGATCATTTCAACGCAAATAAATATGCAATATGATGTAGTGGTGAGCCAGCGATTGGAGAAGAAGAGGATGGAGTGCAAGTGCAGCACCTCAAGCTGAAGGGTCAGATGATGTTGATGAATAGTGGCAATCGTCTAATATACCTGTGTTCACCATATGTTACCAGCATTCCCGAATTGCTTCAGTATGGTCTTCGGTTGAGTGCCATTCCCTTACACGATGCAACCAGGGACCTAATCCTCCTGAACCAGCAACGTCTCAGTGATGTGGAAGACAAGTAAAATAATCGAAAATATTTATGAATTTTATTTATTTTTTCACTTTGTAGTCTGCAGTTAGAGGCTAACAACGAACAGCTAGAAATCCTGGCCAAAGACTTGGAGGAAGAAAAAGCCAAAACAGATGCACTACTGCGCGAATGCCTGCCACCCTCCGTCGCCACCCAACTAATTAATGGCTCTACTGTGGATGCTCGTAAGTTGTCCTTAATAAGAGATGGTTGCTCAAGTTTCCTCTTTCCCCTTCAAAATTTCTAGCAAAAAAGGGGAGTGAACTTGGGTATTCACGAAATCTTTAGCCTTAAACGTGCACATCTCTGGCTTGAAGTCATATACAAGCAAAGTAAAAATTAGAGACAGACATTTTCAAAAATGCGATATGCGATATTTGTGAGTGGAGCATGTGCGATATATCGCGATATTTTGCGATATTTTACTATTTCCACGTGTACCCCTTGAAATGCTAATAAATGAATGAATAATAGAATTTATTCAAATCTTCAAACAAAAACACTAATAATCAAACTTCACGGCACGCAACCCCTTGTTTAGGAACACTAGCTTCTCTGCCTTCTCCGGACTCAGATTGGATCGTCGGTAGTCGAAAACGTCCCTCGCCACGGAAAAGAGCTGCTCACTCGCCACACTTGTCGCAGGAGCCGATAAGAAGCGACGCGCCAGCCCTGCCAAAATTGGAAAAGTTGACTCTTGCTCTTAAACAATAAAAATCAACTCAAAATTTAAAAATAGAAACTATAAAACTATAAATTTACCTTCCAAAATTTCAACGGATCTTCCTCAGGATCGATGCACTTCAGCTTTGAATAAGACCTCATCTCAATGAGCGCAGCTTCTGATCCACCTTCAATGACCTCGGTATCATCTTGGAACAAGTTATATACCCACCTGTTACACCCACCAGAAATACCCACCTGTTATTCCTCTTGCCGAATGATTAGTGATGGTGAGCAAATAAGTTGGTCATTGGTGCGAGATTATCGAAATTGAGTTGGGCAAAGGACATAAGGACAAAGGATGAAAAGGTGAATGGAAACTGGAATTGAAATGGAATAGAACAGAATATAGGGGAAAGTTTGTTCTGGGACAAAATAAGATTTGGTAAATATTTTTTGAAACGAAATTTGGTTCGAGATATTTTAATTCGTCTAGACTCTAGAGTAGAGACAGAAAGAGGCCTTCGGGCGGGATTTCGAGACGGGATTTTCAGCCGAAAAAAATTCGGGATCGGGATTTTGGGAAATCATCGGGCGGGATCGGGATCCCGACGGGATCCTGTCCTGTTTCTGTCTCTACTCTAGAGACGAAATTCAAATTGAGATTCAAAATTTGAATTTCAAGTATCGCATTTTTAAGAAATTTTGCGATGCGATATGCGATATTTTGAAAAGGATGCGATGCGATATTGCCATGCGATATTTTAACCAAAAATTTCTGCGATGCGATATTGCGATACGATATATCGCATCGCTTTTGTCGGCTCTATTTAAGAAGAGGTACCATTTTTTGCCTTGGTCCCCCCTATTGATTTTTTTTGTAAATTTTATTGATAACACACCATCGACAACTCCAAGATAACAATTCAACTGCTTAGCTAATCATATATTTTCCCCATCTGATCAAAGAACACCTTCAAAACATTCAACATTTTTCGGTGGATGGGTGTTCTATTGCTGAAGCAAAAAAAAAAAATTTTTTTCAAGCCGCGGGCATACAAATTGTGTTTCTTGAGGATTGTTTGTATGTGAAATGATATATCCTAAGCCTAAAGGCTAAGCCTAAGACCTAAGCCTAAAGTAAGGTTGGGGCGTGGGGGTCGTGAGTCTGAAAACTTGAAATATTGGGGTAAATGGGGTTAGTATGCCTGAAAAGTAGAAATTTTTGGGTGGATGGGTGTTGTATGGCTGAAGTAGAAATAAGTTTTTTTTCAAGCTGCGGGCGTACAAGTTGTGCAAAACCATGAATGCAAGACTTGACTGTCGTTTTCTTTTTCGTACAATTGCGGTACATGTCGCCACTAACACACAGTGTCCATTATAGTGTCCAGTATACGGCTCCAAATCAACGACATCGATGACTTCCACGAGCTGCTGACGAGTCATAATCTTAAACTAAGAACGGAATCAATACAATATAAATAGAAGACTGATAGAATAGAATTATAAAGCAAGTGAAAACAATTTACAAAAAAAATCAATAGGGGGGACCAAGGCAAAAAATGGTACCTCTTCTTAAATAGAGCCCTTCTGTCTCTAGTAAAAATTAACTGAATAAAATTATTTGATTTGCAGGAGAATATGCGGAGGCTACTGTAATGTTTAGGTATTTTTTTTGTTAAATAAAATAAAAAAATAAATAACAATTAATTGATTTAATTAAAAATTTTATTTTTTTCCCTGAAAACAGTATTTCCTAAATTCGAAAAACGTGTTTCTGGAATTGTGTCTTGACCCGATTTCTGATTACTTGTTTCAGGTAAGTTTCCACTCATTTTGTAGCTTATCTCACTGGCTACAAAATGAGGGGTAACTAGTCTGAGAGAAGTCTGTAAAAATGGATCAAAAACCAAATGCCAAGGGGGCCACCCCCACAAAGGGGGCCACCCATTAGAGAAAATACGATATGAGGCAAACAATAATTCTAACCTAGTGATGTGCCTGGTTTCCAAGACATTGTGCCGCATTGCAAGCCCACTGATGTTGTCCACCTACTCAATGACCTATTTATTAAATTTGACAGAGTGGTCACTTTGCATGATGTATCTGATACTTCACTCCCTACAACTCTTTCCGCAAATAAATACTTTTTTTAGGTATACAAAGTGGAGACTGTGGGAGACAGCTATATGACTGTGAATGCTAGAGAATTGCCTGTTTTTATTATTAGATTGGTTTGTTTAGGTGGGCGGTGTGCCCGAATCAACCGACAACCACTGTGAAAAGATCTGTCATTTGGCTTTGGGCATGTTGTGGAAAGCAAGAAGTGTGCTAGACCCTGTAAGTTATACACCCAATTTTATACAAAGTATTTTGAAAGAAATAACGTATTCTCTCTAATAGAGCGACAAGCCCTCCCATAAGCAAGATGGTTTTATGTTTATTCTTAGCCGAGGCAGAAAATCGGAGGATCCAGGGAGAACTTGCCGCCACTCATCCAACGTTGTGGCATTTCATCGACTGCTTGAGAACCGTGCAGACTGGGAGGGAACAGGCGTACGAAAAGTGGCAGGCCGGGGCCCCTCCGAAGAATAAGCGTACCGCCTGGCTGATGAGAGAATCCCGCGAGTGGTGGAGGAGTACCTAATAAGACAAAGCTGGAGTACCTGAGGGGAATCACGAGAAATTTCGAAATGGATGATTAATTATTCTCGATGTTGTTACACGTCATTGTTTCCCGCTGTTGTTGTTTGTCGTTGGTGAAGTTGTGTCGCATTATTGTTTTTCGGGAATAAGCGGTCATTGACGTTGGAAATGATCTAGGGAGGGAAACATCCCAGGGCAGGAAACGGCCGGGCGGGAAACGGACCCGGGCGGGAAATGGCCCGGGCGGGAAACGTCACGTACCCGCGTGGCTATGCGGCTATTAATCCGTATCACCAAAAAGAAGAAAAAAACAAATTTTTAACTAGGGTCGGACAATAGTCAATAACCAGTCAATTGACTGGTCAATTAATATTATTTGACCGGTCGATAAGAAATCGGTCAATTGTCACCCGCTATTTGTAGACTGTGCTGAAGTCAACTCTCCCAATGCATGTTGACGCGGCTATGCGGCTGTGGCTATTTTTTGAAAATCGAAGCGGCTAGCTGCGTTGCGGCTGCGGCTAGCCGCTATTTTTCGACCTCTCTACTTTGCAAAAATTTATAAGAAATTGCTTTACACTTAAAGGTCATCGAGCAAAATTTTGTAGATGTAACAGTCATTCCTTAATTTCAACTCCGACAATTGATTACCAATTAAGCGAAGTTTAATTAATTTATTTAATTAATTAAGCGAAGCATCAACATCGAAATTATGGTACTCATATCCGCAAAAAACTGCGACTGTATGTTCGCCCTTATCTTGACCAGTCGTCACCGGTCTATGCTCTTTAAACGGCGAATCTAATCGTCTATACCATGATCTGAGGCATTGGTGATCCTAAAGGCTTTAAAGGAGTGGGCAATGAGCTTTTTGGCAAAATTTTCAAGGCGTCAATGACTCAACATTGGAGCAGGTGTCAGGCTGCTTTTTTTGTCAGTTCCTTTCCTACGTGCATCATGGAGTAATCTTATAGATGTCGGAGCTTGACTTTGAATGGAGCATTCTAGCACATCTTAGAAGTAGTGATGATTGCGGCTAGCTGCAGGCGCGACGTGACTATCGGGGGTTGAAAAATAGAGCGGCATGCCACTCTATTAGAGAGAATACGGTAGTCCCTGATTATCATCCATAAAGAACATTGAGCTTTTAATTGAGGTCAACAACCAGCCGTTACTTGTCCGTTGTGGCATTCATAGTGGTAATATAGTGGCTGGTGTTGTAGGACAGAAAATGCCCAGGTTAGTTTAACTTTAATTATAATGATTATAATATAATCCCGCAATATATGTGGCAAAATTACATAATACCAAACCTGTTCAGGACCCCAATTTTTATCGGGCGAATTTTTTATTTGTGTCGGCCTTCAGCTCGGCTTGTAGCTCCTTTTTTAGCTCAGTCGTCCACTCTTTAAAAAATGTGTTCATTATGCTCTCCAGCGTTTTTTTCTTCTGGCTAATTTTGCTCGTCGTTCATTTCAAGTTAGTGGTCGTAAGAATTTTTTGGATAAAAACAGTCTGATCAGCTGCATAGTGCAGAAAAAGGAGGGAGATTGTCCTTCTAGCTTGGAACATTTTATCTCTGCTAAAAGTTCTAGTCAAGATTTTGGTAACAATTCGAAAATTTGTCAAAAATTTGTATATTGGGTTGGTCCATAAGTTCGTGGGTGGTTATACATAACAGACCATATATATGTATGGGTTGCAAAATTTTTGATAAATGAGAATTGGCACTCAATTAATTGCTGGGTTTGAAAATCGAAATTTTGACTACACAATTTACGATTTTTGTGATTATTTGGGTTTCAAATCGTAAATTGTGTAGTCAAAATTTCGATTTTCAAACCCAAACCACCCACGAACTTATGGACCAACCCAGTACATAAAAAAAACATTGGAGCACTTAGACTTAACCCTATTCCACATAGTCAATTTAACTCTAAACCATCCAGTTGATTTCATTCAAAAAACTAGGTATTTTTAAGAAAGCTGAAAAATAAGACATAAGTGAGGCAGAAAACCGAATATCGCTCAAGCTAGCCTGAAATCTGAATTTCACCCTACCATACACAGTCGACTGGGTGGAGTAGGTATAGTCTAGCCAAAACATTTACTTGTTTTTTGCACTGTAACGTGATGGCATGCTCTTTCAAAACCCGGAAGTATACATTTTCACCAGTAATTCAGAATCTGAGCTACCCAACACCCAAAAATTTCGATTGAATCGCGAGAGAAAAATCCGGGACAAAAAGTATTGAGACAGATTTGTTTCACATTTTTTAACAAGCCCAACAATTATATTTTTAATTATTTTTAGATACTGCTTGTTTGGCGACACTGTCAATACCGCTTGTAGGCACTCAGAATGTTTATAACTATACAGTATAAATTTTTAGCAAGAATGGAGTCTCATTCTCCAGCTGGTCGTAAGTTTTTTTTTTAGATAAAACGTAATATTAACAAATTTTGCTAATTTTTATGTAAAGGCATTCACTGCAGTGACGCTGCTAGAATGTGAGTACTTTTCGCTTGCCAATCTTGCCTATTGAACTTTTTTGCATTAGAGCTTCTCAAAAGACTGGTCGATTTGAATTTGTATCACGTGGAATTATTCCAATTAAAGGCAAAGGACTAATGCAAACCTTCTTTTTAAAGAAAAGTTTTAAAAAATCCATGTGGGAAATAATCGATCGACCAAGAGGTAGCAAAATTAACTCTTTTTTTGACAAGTAAATGGACTAATTTCAGATGAGAACGTCAACAGCATAGATGGTTATTCAGAACTCTTTGAAGGAATGGAAGACGATTTGAAATCTGACAAACTAGGAAGAACATCCAAAGCTTGTGTCATTTCATAAGTACCGTATTTCTTCTAATATACCATATTCCCTCTAATTAGCGCCCCCCTGATTCAAAATCGTGTTTTTGGCATTGTGTTTTTGGCCCACTTTTTGATCACTTCTCTCAGGCAAGTTACCAACCATTTTATAGCTCATCTCACTAGCTACAAAATAGGTGTTAACTTGCCTGAGAGAAGTGATCAAAAAGTGGGTCAAAAACACAATGCCAAAAACACGATTTTGAATCAAGGGGGAAGGCGCTAATTAGAGGAAATACGGTAGTCACTAATCTTAGTCAAACAAAGTCATGCTGTATTTATGACACAATTCATAATGTGAGAATAAATAGAGGCTAGTTACTCGCCGATGATTCGAAAATCGCAGAAAGTTATCGGTGACTCAACACAAACCAGTGTTAGCACTTTTTTCGCTTACATGCGAAAACATTTCAAATAATCATAATTTTTGGGCAGGAATGACTTTTATGTAGGTGTGCCAAAATCGGGTTTTATCGACTTCTAGCGCTGCTTTAGACGCTAAAAATGATAGGAAACGTGTTTTTAAGACTGGGAAAAACATTTTTGGCACTTTTCCGAAAATCGAAAAAACGACCGCCCATGTCAGAAATACTGTTTATCTTTCATTTTTCTCTCGTTTTAGTCGTCTAAAACGTTTTTTTCAACACGTTTTCTATCGTTTTTAGCGTATAAAACAGCGCTAGAAGTCGATAAAACCCGATTTTGGCCCACCTAAATAAAAGTCATTTTAGCCTAATTTTGACTTAAAATTGAAGGGGCATGCTCGTCGCCGATGGGAATATTTTAAAAGGCGGGTACCAGTAAAATTCCGTAAAAGACAAAGTGCACCACTCCCTCCCCCCCACCTCCGAAGGGAGATGCATTTGGGTCATTTTTTTTACATATTTTTTTTGTTTTTATGTCATTGTCTTGAAGGGAAAGTTATTATTTTGAACTTTTTTCACCAAAATTTGAATTTTAGCCATTAGATATCAAGGTAAATTACTGTTTTTGGAGTATTGTCCACCTGTATACTACCCAAACGACCTGTATACTACCCAAACCACTCGAATAGTGTCCATACCACATGGATGGTACTTAAATCATCTTGATAGTATCCCAACCACCTGGATGGTACCCGAATCATCTGGATAATATCCGAATTTTTTTCCGAACCACAGGGGGTTTCATGGGTTTTAGTCAAAATTTTACCGCTTTTAAATTTTTATAGGGAATAAGCAAATTTTGGAAGGGAAGGGAATGGAAGGATCCACTTATCATTTAGTTATTTTAAACTTTCTAAACTACCTAAGCCACTTGGATAGTGCCCAAAGCATCTGGATAGTATCCAAACCTTTTTGATGGGCAATTTTGATAAGCTTAAACCACTTTTATTGTACCTAGATCACTTGAAGGGTTCCCAAAACGCAAAACTCGACTAGTAAATATTTTTCATATTCGAGTTCAAACTTTATTCGAATAGGGCAAACAAGTCAAACAAACAAATCAAGCAAACAAAACGAAATTCTAACAACAATTTTACATTTATTTGATTCCAAATTGAGCTACATCGAAATGTTTTTCAGTCCTTGTGTAACAAACCCATGCAATTAATTTTTTTAGTTCACCAACCGCATCAACGTAGTAGGTAACGAATTTGGGCACGCTTTCAGGTTGGAAAAGGACGAAATTACAGTTATAGCGTTTGGCTGCCAGCAGAAGTTGAGCACTACTGCCCCATTCTCCGATTTTCGAGTAATGTTTTGCGTATTCTTCCACGCCATTTGAGCCAACAAAATATTTGACCCAAGATTGATCCTTGTTAATAACAAGAAATTTCGTCAACTCTTGTCGGACGTGCTGGTGCCACTCCTCATCCTTGTAAACAATGAACGCAAAAATGAACGAGCAAAAAGGGTACGCAATAACGATAAATAAATACTGTGGATGGTGAGAATACCTGTAGAAGCAATTCCCATCTCCCTTGATTGGATATGTTTTTTATTGGATCATCACTCCATGGATAAATCGGCTCCAAATTTAAATGAAATGCTCTTTCAAAATCTCAGGTTCGTGATCCACTCGAGTATTGCAATGCTGTAACTGTACACGAATGAAAAATTCATTTCAGCTATAAAAATATTACCTCTGGGCTCTCGCCACCTTGGGCTTGAGCAACTTCTGTGTCGTTGCAGTTAGTCGAAAATAAAATTGTACTTTTTCGGTTTGAAAAAATACAAATTTCAAACTATGTTTTTTGGTATTTGCTTCAAGGGTTAGGATACTATAAAGATGATTTAAGTACCATCCATGTGGTCTGGACACTATTCGAGTGGTTTGAGTATTATACAGGTGGTTTGGGTAGTATACAGGTCGTTAGGGTAGCATACAGGTGGACAATACTCTAAAAACAGTAAGTTAAGGCTGAGTTAATCAATTAGGTACTAGACAAGCTAGAGTTGGTAGAACGGACTATATGACAGCCTTTTCAACTTTTTCTGTTGGTTGAGAATTTTTTTAATGATGATTAACATAATGAGTGTACCTTACGCTAATTAGAGGAAATACGGTAGTCACTAATCTTAGTCAAACAAAGTCATGCTGTATTTATGACACAATTCATAATGTGAGAATAAATAGAGGCTAGTTACTCGCCGATGATTCGAAAATCGCAGAAAGTTATCGGTGACTCAACACAAACCAGTGTTAGCACTTTTTTCGCTTACATGCGAAAACATTTCAAATAATCATAATTTTTGGGCAGGAATGACTTTTATGTAGGTGTGCCAAAATCGGGTTTTATCGACTTCTAGCGCTGCTTTAGACGCTAAAAATGATAGGAAACGTGTTTTTAAGACTGGGAAAAACATTTTTGGCACTTTTCCGAAAATCGAAAAACGACCGCCCATGTCAGAAATACTGTTTATCTTTCATTTTCTCTCGTTTTAGTCGTCTAAAACGTTTTTTCAACACGTTTTCTATCGTTTTTAGCGTATAAAACAGCGCTAGAAGTCGATAAAACCCGATTTTGGCCCACCTAAATAAAAGTCATTTTAGCCTAATTTTGACTTAAAATTGAAGGGGCATGCTCGTCGCCGATGGGAATATTTTAAAAGGCGGGTACCAGTAAAATTCCGTAAAAGACAAAGTGCACCACTCCTTCCCCCCCACCTCCGAAGGGATGCATTTGGGTCATTTTTTTTACATATTTTTTTTGTTTTTATGTCATTGTCTTGAAGGGAAAGTTATTATTTTGAACTTTTTTCACCAAAATTTGAATTTTAGCCATTAGATATCAAGGTAAATTACTGTTTTTGGAGTATTGTCCACCTGTATACTACCCAAACGACCTGTATACTACCCAAACCACTCGAATAGTGTCCATACCACATGGATGGTACTTAAATCATCTTGATAGTATCCCAACCACCTGGATGGTACCCGAATCATCTGGATAATATCCGAATTTTTTTTTCCGAACCACAGGGGGTTTCATGGGTTTTTAGTCAAAATTTTACCGCTTTTTAAATTTTTTATAGGGAATAAGCAAATTTTTTGGAAGGGAAGGGAATGGAAGGATCCACTTATCATTTAGTTATTTTAAACTTTCTAAACTACCTAAGCCACTTGGATAGTGCCCAAAGCATCTGGATAGTATCCAAACCTTTTTGATGGGCAATTTTGATAAGCTTAAACCACTTTTATTGTACCTAGATCACTTGAAGGGTTCCCAAAACGCAAAACTCGACTAGTAAATATTTTTCATATTCGAGTTCAAACTTTATTCGAATAGGGCAAACAAGTCAAACAAACAAATCAAGCAAACAAAACGAAATTCTAACAACAATTTTACATTTATTTGATTCCAAATTGAGCTACATCGAAATGTTTTTCAGTCCTTGTGTAACAAACCCATGCAATTAATTTTTTTTAGTTCACCAACCGCATCAACGTAGTAGGTAACGAATTTGGGCACGCTTTCAGGTTGGAAAAGGACGAAATTACAGTTATAGCGTTTGGCTGCCAGCAGAAGTTGAGCACTACTGCCCCATTCTCCGATTTTCGAGTAATGTTTTGCGTATTCTTCCACGCCATTTGAGCCAACAAAATATTTGACCCAAGATTGATCCTTGTTAATAACAAGAAATTTCGTCAACTCTTGTCGGACGTGCTGGTGCCACTCCTCATCCTTGTAAACAATGAACGCAAAAATGAACGAGCAAAAAAGGGTACGCAATAACGATAAATAAATACTGTGGATGGTGAGAATACCTGTAGAAGCAATTCCCATCTCCCTTGATTGGATATGTTTTTTATTGGATCATCACTCCATGGATAAATCGGCTCCAAATTTAAATGAAATGCTCTTTCAAAATCTCAGGTTCGTGATCCACTCGAGTATTGCAATGCTGTAACTGTACACGAATGAAAAATTCATTTCAGCTATAAAAATATTACCTCTGGGCTCTCGCCACCTTGGGCTTGAGCAACTTCTGTGTCGTTGCAGTTAGTCGAAAATAAAATTGTACTTTTCGGTTTGAAAATACAAATTTCAAACTATGTTTTTTGGTATTTGCTTCAAGGGTTAGGATACTATAAAGATGATTTAAGTACCATCCATGTGGTCTGGACACTATTCGAGTGGTTTGAGTATTATACAGGTGGTTTGGGTAGTATACAGGTCGTTAGGGTAGCATACAGGTGGACAATACTCTAAAAACAGTAAGTTAAGGCTGAGTTAATCAATTAGGTACTAGACAAGCTAGAGTTGGTAGAACGGACTATATGACAGCCTTTTCAACTTTTTCTGTTGGTTGAGAATTTTTTTAATGATGATTAACATAATGAGTGTACCTTACTGAAAGCGACAGTTCCCTAGTATTACCTCGTAGTACTACTCGTTTTACTCGTACAGTCTTATTAGCATGAAAATTCGTTGTACATAATATGTAAATGTTTATTTCAAACCAAACAGATCTTTGCACCGAATCGTGAGGGAGTCCAAATAAGGAGGTCGTAATATAACGGGTTCACTGTACCTAGGTACCCGGGTGGTTCGATTCAGATGTTGGCATCCAGGTATTTCGGAAGTCCGATCCAGGTGTGCTAACAAAGTAGCTAGACGATCTTGGAAGTGCCCAAAGCAAATGCACACTAAATATTTTTTTTGCATCCGAAAGATATCCTCCGCAGCATTTATCCCCCAGCACATATATCGGCTAAACTGTGCTTTTCCCCCATCAGTCAACTGCGCTCTTTTTGGATTTTATTTTTTTTGCATTATTAGATCAAAGTTTTCCAGAAGCCGGAAATTTTGTTCCATTATTTCGTTTTCTCTTTTCTGGTCAAATTTAGCGTTCTTCTGTTATTCAGATAGCTCTTCGGCGCGATGCCAGATCTGGTACGACACGATTGACATTGGCAAAGCTTGACCGATTCCGACTCTTTTTTTCGCGGTTTACCGAACGAAGCAAAACTAAAAAACCGTAACCAAAAACCGGGTACGCTAAAATGCAGATAACCGAAAACCGGGTAAGGCCAAATTAACCGTAACCGTACAAACCTAGTAATAACTAGATAAAAAAGCTATACTGGTGTTTCACCTCATAACTATTAACAGAAGAACATGATCTGTTGAATAGTTGAGGTCAAGGCCAAAACTAGGAGCATAAACCACATATTACAAAACCGTATCGCACATGAATACATCTATCCACGACTATAAGATGCCTATGCCACCGATTTTTTTGTCTGAAGAATTAATATTAGCAGATTACACACTTTATTTATGGACAAAAAACAGTGACTATACGAGCATTGGATATTGATGTTGCACAAATCAGTATTAGGCTCTTGGAGACTGTTATCCAACTTCACGCTTCCACCACACTCATCTGAGAAGTACTGACTGCAGTTTCCACATTAGAGTACTCCTAAAAGAAGGATAAAAAGGACTGCCCAGAAAAAAATCAAACCCTATCGATTTCTTCGATGCTTTTTCGAACACCCTGGGCTTTTGGACGATTGCGCAGTTCATGGTCCCAGCACGACTTCATGATCACAGCCATTCTATCGGGCATGTTAGCTGGCGGAGGCAGACGATATCCACTGATGACACGCTGCTTCACTTCATACGCTTTCCACTTGGCATAAGGAGGCTCGTATGGAGTCGTGAACATTTCCCATAGCAGTATAGCAAAGGCGTAAATATCAGTTGCAGCACTTGTTTCACCGGTTTTCCAGACCTAGAAAGTAAAAAGCTTACACTAGGAAACCCTAAAAAGAAAACAGACTTCAGGGCTTAACCAGCGCACATTCAACGGCTTCGATAAATCAATTTTATAGATTGCAGTCGCACGACACATTCCGAAATCAGCCAACTTTAGCACATTTCCACTCAACAAGCAATTCCTAGCAGCGATGTCACGGTGAATGCAATTCTTGTAATGAAGATATTCCAGCCCACGAGCCTAAAAAATGTCATTGAGAAAACAAAAAAGAATTGCAGATCCCGACCCCTTGCAAACTGTAGTTTACACGACGAGCAGTCAGAATATTGGCACCCTCGGAACGCAGACGATCTTCGAGAGACCCTCCCTAAAAATTAGGCTTAGATGACTACGACAGTCAATTAAAAACCAACCGAACAATACTCCATGACCAAAAGATATGGAGCTTGGCTGACAATGAACCCATGAAAATGAACTATGTTTTTGTGGTCGTACATCTGCATAACCCGAGCTTCTTTCATCATTTCCATCAAGGCCTGATCTGTTTTCCCGTCTGGTGAAATTCTCTTCACAGCCACAACCTCTTGCGTTTTGACCATAATAGCTCTGTAGACAGTTCCATAGGCTCCACTCCCAATTTTCTTCTTCAGCTTGATGTCTTTGTGAGTCAATTCATATTTGCTTCTTGATATCGGACGCTTAAGATGGAGGACAACACCCTTCGAACTACTGATACCATGTTTGTAGTAGTATTTGACCAAGGAGCGCAGAGTTCCAAAGCTTTTCTAAACATGAAAATAGTGTAGGTAAAATTGTAACTAGTAATGCAACAAACATTGAATTTGGCTAGTCGAAAGCCGTCCACCAATCGATCGATTTCCCTACGCTCAACCTTATTCTCCCATTGGATGGCCAGATAAAGCTTGGTGTGCGTACGTGCTATTACATGCTTCGATTGAATTAGAAAGTCGCCATCTTTTTCAAGAAGCTTATCGACATCACAATCAGGCAAATTCCCTGCAAACAAGAATGTAGAAAGAAAACCGGAAAAATGCGGTTTACCATGAAAGTAGAAGATATCCTGTTCATCTTCCTTCGCGTTGGACGAAAAGAGTGGCATGAGACGCTAGAGTTAGACATATTAGGAACAGTGAGCAGAAAATTTAAAAAATCACCTTATTAGAAGATGAGACTGCCAAAAAACGGAAGGATACTTTGGATCGAGAGAAAGAATATGCAAGCGGCGAAGAAGCAGATAGGAATGATGGGAAAGGTGACACGTGACAATGAGACTGAAATAACGGGATTTTGTCTCAGAATGTAATCTTCGTTTTTGACAATTCCAAATTATAAAGTGGGGTTGTATACTGCGTTTTATAATCATTATGGAGTCACTCATTTATCAAAACTCTTGTGTCAGTTGAGATCAAGCCAAACTTATTATGGTGAACTGAGACATACCGAATTTCTTCTAATTGTCGCTCCGGGGCGCTTATTTTTTGATCGACCTCTAGAGGTGGGGGGGTGCGCTTATTAGAGACATTTTAATATTTTTGGGTATTCCACCAAAATACTAAAGGTGGAATCGGTGGAGCTTGCGGAAACTAGGAAAACGCGAAAAAGAACAGATTGAAAAAAAATTCCTCCTCCGAGATACAATAGCTCAAAGTCGAGGCGGCAATTAGAGGAAACAGTGTAGCTGTTTGGAGTAGACCACCCAGAAAACTTGCACGGCACTCCTGGAGAGTAGCTGTAGGTGCCGTTATACCCTTATATCCAGATCTGACTGTACCATTTATCAACTTTGAAGGACATCTCAAATCGCTGTAATTTTTTATACATGATCTTTCAAGAAGAAATTTAGATGCTACGCGGGCACGGCACATTCCGAAATCAGCCAACTTAAGCACATTCCCACTCAACAAGCAATTCCTTCAAAAGAAGGAAAGAAAGTTAGATCATAAAAGGTTAGGAACTAATAGCCGCCCCTCTTTCTATTGGTTGCGGTACACTATAAATCTTTTATTCTTTGCATGTATCTCCTTATGATTCAGACATAATTGAACATGCTTAGGTCAGGTTATGGCAAAGAAGGGAAAGTCTAAGGAGTCCAAACCGAATCCAAAGAAGTCAAAGCAAAAGCCAGATGACTCCAAGCAGCTATCAAAAGACTCCAAAAAGAAAGGTGGATCAAGCAGCCATACGTCCAACAAGTCTTCTGAAAAGCACGGCAATCAAAAATTGAAGAAAAGTGATGAGCCAGCTATTCTGCCGCGTACCAGCCGTTCAAAAGAAGGGAAGAAGAACAGAAAGCATGTAAAAGACCTTTCAAATGAGCAGCCAAATCATTCTGATCAGCAAATTCCGAAGAAGCAGGCGTCGGGTTGGTTCCAGAAGGCTCCGAAGAACCCTTCAAAAATAGCTAAAAATTCGAAGGCTCCAATTGAAGAGAAAATTTCGTCAAGTAATCTTAAGAATCACGCGAAGAGGAAGAGTCGCAGTAAGGACCCAGGTGGCAGTAAGCAGCATGAGAAAAAAGGAGTGTTGTTCAACGATCGTCAAGGCAATCAGCTGGTTAGTAATGCTGAAACGGTTTCAGAAGACCCTTCTAAAGACAGCCAAATCAAGGTGATCGTATTTGGTTTACCGTATTTCCTCTAATAACTCACTCGGGTGAGTTGTTTTTTGAATGCCCTTTAGAGGGGTGAGATATTAGAAGAGTTAGAATGAGTTATCAGAGCCGGGTGAGCTATTTTTTCAATCAGTAGGCGTCAACGGTGAAAATTTCAACATAACAGACCGTTCAAGCAAAGTTTATAGGGTGGTCCAAGCAAATCCCTGGTTTTGAAGCGGCCGTAACGTTTTTGTTTTGCCTTATTTCGAGCTGGTCTTTTTTTCGCTTTTTCTTGCCGGGAATTTTGGTTTTTGGTGTGAAAAATAGCTAGTCAGCATCTGGGTCCATACACTTGTGAGGTCATTTTGAGACGTTGATAAGAATTTTCATCGCTTTAAGTGATGAAATTTTAAATTCAGGGATTAGTGCTTGAACCTGACCACCCTGTATTCTACTTTTCTAACAACAAAACATTTCTAAACAATCATATAAAATAAAATACCATAACATAATCACAATCATCAGTTTCAAACTGTAGAGATTTTTTGAAATTTTTCCCAAAATTTTGTAGGGGGGGGGGCGAGTTATTAGAGCGGGGCAAGCTATTTGTTGAATTCCCTCTAGAGGGATGGGTTATTAGAGGAAATACGGTAGCTCGTTGGAATTAACTTCAGAGGTTATTTATACCCTTCTTTGCAGAAGTCCGATAAGCTTTTAAAGAGCTGTCCACTGAAAGAGTCTGAAAAACCTAAGAAGGATCTAAAGCTCAAGGAAGGATTCAAGCCGCCAAATAATAATCATAAGAAAAAGGAGCGATCCAGAAAACAGAAGGAGCAAAAGGTATCAGAAAAACCATTCATTTCTGTGGTGTGTGTCAATATATATTTGTAAGGGAAAGCTGGTTTGAATAGCGATCGTTTTTTGTAAATAAAAAAGAGGAATTTGACGTCTTCTGCTTCACTACAATGCCTGAGAAATTTAGTTTTCGTTGTCTTTAAGTTTTCAATGTCTCAGTCAGAAAAATATTTTCGTGTCAATCCTAACATTTGCCTATCTTGGGCCTAAATTGAGCCTTAATATACAGTACTTAGAAAACTAGAAGCCATTTTAAGTCTGGGGACGCGTTTTTCTAGTCAAATTTGAGGAGCCTCGACACTTTCGGGCGTTTTGAAAAGCCGTGAGGTGCAATTTGAATTATATATTTGTACATTTACAGACGCTGAATAATTGTCCGCAACTAAATAAGTACAGGGTTATTCAAGAAATTGTAACACTTTCAAACTGCCATAACTTTTTATCCCGGCACGATTTCAAAATTTTGTAAACGCAGATCGACTCAGAATTTCATGGCAATTTTTTTGGTATATAAGGTCAAAACCACGATTTTGCTTGGTCCCCCTGTTGTTTGGCTCCTGGTCTGTAGGTGGCCTTTGGATGGACAACAGGGGGACCAAACTAAATCGAATTTTGCAAAAAATTTTTCGGGTGTTATATGCCAAAAATTGCCATGAAATTCTGAGTCGATCTGCGTTTACAAAATTTTGAAATCGTGCCGGGATAAAAAGTTATGGCAGTTTGAAAGTGTTACAATTTCTTGAATAACCCTGTATGTATTCTGAGTCTGCATCAGGGCCGTACCGGATATAAAAAACATCGGATCGGATTTCGGATATGAAACAGTGCCGGTTATCGGATACCGGATAATTTCTCAAAAAATTCGAAAAAAAATGTTAAAATTTTTTTCAAGAAAAAATTTTTCAAAAAAAATTATCCGAAAATTTGCCATTTTTTCGGATGCCAAAAAGTGCCGGACGTCGGATATCCGGTGCGGCCCTGGTTTGCATGTTAACATTATCATGTTTACTTGTACGTTTTGCAACTATTACATAAAATGTTCAAACATAAAATGGCAAGAGTTTTTATGAAATTTATTGCTATAAACATATACAAACTACTATTACTACATATAGTTGACGCTTTTCACAGTTAATGTGCTCCTAAAAGTCCGTTCCCCAGCTAGGGTACGACGAATTTTCAACCCAATTTTTAGCACCTGATTCCAAGGATTACAATTTGGCCGATTGTTTTTCAGGGGGTCTTTCATGTACGCATCGCCTAAATCCAGCTGGGTGCACACCCTATTTTTTTATTCTATTTTTTAGCAACTTCACTGACTGCTAGGGCCAGAAACTATCGAGCAATCGATTACAACCATTTCCAGCACTGCTTTACCGTCAGCAAATGCCCTAATTTTGGAATTTCAAGGGGTTGCATTTTTAAATTTTTCAAAAATAGCATTTAAACATATCCTAAGTAATTCTCATACGCTAAAAACGATAAAAAGGTTGTTTACTGATATTTTCTGAGCTAAAAAGCTGATTTTTTTAAAAATTTTTCTGACCAAAATTAGACTTTTTGCCTTGTGTTCTACCACGTTTCGGTCAAAAATGTCAAAATTGACACTAGCATTTGACAGTTTTACCTAAACTTTTACCAAGTTGCGTCAAATTAATTCTCGTTTGAATTGACCCATATTCCCGAAATATTCCCATCGGCTGCGAGCATGCCCCTTTAATTGTCTAATCTGGCATTGTCAAGCGGCGTAGGGCTCGACTAGTGAATGTTTTTAAATTTTGAACAAATTTACAAATTTATTTTTCAAACAATGAATGCAACCAAAAAAAATTTTTAAAACATTATTTGGCGCGCATTCAGACATTCGACATTGCCATGATAAAGAAGAGACAGGGTCCTTTAAGAAATTCAACTATTTTGGCATTTCAAACCCTGATCACACCTTAATTCAAAACAGAAGTAATAAAAGACTTCCAAAATTAGATTAAAAGATCGTCGGACCCAGTTTATAGAACGATGTTTTAGGGCATTGGAGAGCGTCTACTATCTAAACTTAATAATGCACATGTTTTCTGAAAATCTTGAAAGGAACATACACTGTTAGAATAAGCTAACAAAGTTCTGGGGGTAATAAGGTACTATGATAAATAAATACAGGGTACTAGATCAATATTATTTCTTCATTCAGCCAGATGAAGTTGTTAATATCCGGTTATTTGCTGCAATAAGGCTCTTAAGTTGCTCCAATTCGCTGTGCAATTTTAGCATTTCTTGTCTGTAAAAAGCACACTGATCAGCTCCGTCCATTTATTTTTTTTTGGCTGCAAACCTTAGCTCTCCGTTTTCCATTTCCAGCTGCTGTGCCCTCCTGGATCGATATTCAAAGACTGCTCTCCTGTTGGCTCTGCATCTCTTAGCTGCTTCATTGTTCCTCCGTCTTCGATCCATATACTGCAAATTTTTATTATTAGAATAAATTTTGGAAAGACAAAAATGATATATTAATGTCTGAAGGGTCAGTCAAACCCTCTCTAAATCCGGTCGCAGACCACTTCCTAAGTCCATTTTGCCAGATCCACCACTCAAATCCATACACAAAGCTTCTGAATTTTTGGTAGAGGAAGGAGGAGAGTTAGACGAGGTGGAAGCACTTGTGTTGTTGTTGTTATTGTTGTGCTGATCTCCACCACCACCCAACAACATCAATTCATCGCTGTAAGAAGCGTTGGAGGGGGAACTGCTTCTCCGGATGCCCCCACTTCCTCCACTACTAAACTCATTGAGACTAACTGCAGAGGCTGTGGACTGACTCTTGCTTGCCAGATTGTTAGCATTAGCATTGGTCAGAGAACTAGCTCTGGAGCGGTTGGAGTCAGTGCTGTGAGGGGAACCCAAAGAATGCTCTTCACTATCACTTTTAGCACCGTTGGAGGAGGAAGTAGATGCTGATGTGGAAGAAGTGGACAGATTGACAGCTAGACAGTCGGACAGGCAACCAACACGACGTTTCAGATCGTTCTAAATGCTTTGGTTAATAAGAAAGTCTGGCCCTAGTGTAGAATCTGGTATTTTTTTTGTCTTGGTGCCCTTGTTTGATTTTTTTTGGATTGGGTAGGCCAGCGCAGTTTTTTGTAGTTCAGGAAACATGCTTAAGTCTGTTCTGAAGCACGCTGGCATACCCTACACCTAAACAGAAGTCAAAAAATAGCAGGGAGGGCAAGGGAATAAAGCGTTAAAATATCAGTGCGTGACCATTTATGATCCAATTTTTGGAACTTTTATTTAAAAATCGAAGTTTCAGAAAAATTGGAAATACATTCCTTATACCAAACTGTCACCCTAAATTTTTATTAGTTGAGATCAATTCAAAAAAATTCAAAAATTTCTGAGATATCCTCTAAAGTAAGAACTAGCTCTGGACCGGTTGGAGTCAGTGCTTGGGGTCAGTAAGTGGTGCAGTTGGAGTCAGTAAGTGGTGCAAATTTTCTAGGTGGTCTACTCAAAATAGCTATATCCTAGCTCCTCGAATTTATTTTCGACTTAATTTTAAAAGATTGACTTTTCGAAAAGAGATGACTTATCGAAAACTTTTTCTTAAAAAAATTGTCGAAAAAAATTAATCAAAAGATTTGGTACTTATCCCTTATCGGGTCAGGTTTTTGAAAAAATTTTGGGCAGATATTTTTTGTTTTGTATCAGATAACAATTAGTAATTATAATTTCTAGCGAGCATGAATATATTTGATCTGCCAAGAGGTGAAGAAGCAAGCATTGAGTTCCTACAAAATCGTGGGCTCCTTCCTTTAACTATGATCTACAAAAAATATCTGCACAAAATTTTTTCAAAAACCTGACCCGATAAGGGATAAGTACCAAAGATTTAAAAGTTAGGTCATAAAGTGGTCACGAATTGGTTGTCGTCGAAAAAGACGACCTGATTCTAGAATACAGTCGCCGCTCGATACAACATACACCCGATATAACATACCCCTTTCTAGTGTTGATTTTGGCCAAACTTCTGATGAAACGACTAAAATAGATGCTCGGTAGAACATACGGCTGAGCTCGGTCCCGAGGGCGCATGTTGTATCGAGCGGTGACTGTAGAATTGAAATGCCCTGTTGGTTTTTCGACAAATATCCCCCCTGTTGATTTTTTTTTCAAACACTAAAAATCAACAGGAGGGACCAAGGCATATTTGTTGAAAAAACAACAGGGGGACCAACGGATTCTCCAGTAGTGCCAAAACATTGCAGAGGATTAGATAAAATCATAGTTACGTTTGAAATTTAAATTTACAAATGGCTGTACCCCGAAATTTAAGCGACTTTTTGCTAAGTGGTCGATTTGCTAAGCGGTCGTTTTGCCAAGAAAAAAAATTTAAGCGCAATTTTGCTAAGAATTCACAATTTAAGCGCCAATTTGCTAAATGATTGTTTTGCTAAGATTTTTTTTGCTAACTAGTTGATTTGATAACGATCTTGTTTGTCAAGCTAGATTTTCTGCCTACGCATCTCCTTTAACTTCTAAAATTTCACTAATTTGCTAAGCATTTTGTGTAATCACTATTTTGTCTCTTGACACTGTGCTTATTGACTTGCTTTTAGGCAATGAACAACTTCAGTGAAGATCTGCTCGTGAGACGATGATGATTTACGCAATCAGCTCAGCGACGTCTCCAACGATGAAGAATCTGAGCCAGAGGAAGAAGAGCGGTTGTCTCAGCGTTCGGGAGCGCAGGAAGCGACAACTACTGATGGCCAATCTTCGACATCGATGTCAATCGAACAAGATTCGGTGGAGGATAAGAAGTTCAAGCGTGTGGATCAGCTCCGGCTCTTGAGTATGTGGCTAGTAATAAGGGCAAGAAGATGCTTCTTTACAACGGTTCATAGTTTTACCATTTCTTTGTTTTTACACTTGATGTCAAGCCAAGTATTCAGGATTTCTTTCTATTTGCAATTAAACCGTGAGGAGAGGGACAGGACCGGCCTTGTCAAGCATATCTACAATTCATACTACTGCATCAATTCGAAGAAGGGGTGTCAGATGCAAGTTAGAATCAAGGACGATTGCTACGACAAGGAGCTTCGGAGGACACAATCACTTGGCCGATCCGGTGAAGACTAAGAAGAAGATGGTCGAACAACGAGCAAAACAGGCCGTTTCTGAAAATTTGCAGGTAACATTTGTTGTATTTTGCCATGTTGTCGATGGTTGTCCTGTCGCGTTTCAGCAATCATGTCGTGCAGCAATGAATGAGGCCATGAGAGGAATGGAGGAGCCTGTAATCGCCGCTATCAATTCAACTGCGCTGAGAAAAACGTTGGAGTTTCGAAAGAGGGTACATATATCGAAAGAGGGTACATACATACATAGGGTACATATAAATCTCAAGTGGACACCTCATTTGCAAAACATAAATTTACTATTGTCAAACCATTTATAGAATAAGTGCAGAAGGTGCTACAACCTAGAAACTACCATCTACCACTACCCAATTACCACAACATATCTGAGTACCATCAACCTGAGTACGGATACCTGGTCAGTGCCTTGGTAGTACCACCTGAGTACCATTTTAATTAAATTTGGTGCCCGACCGAGGGGCCCAAATGAAGGTGCCCAAATTAGATGTAACCCATGAATTTTGTACAATAAAATGATGTTTACTGACTGTTGTGACTAAAATTAGTGGTTTGATGGGTAAGAGCAAGGAACATCAAGACAATACCAGAACATTGAGAAAAAAGGGAAAGTACAAAAAGGTACAAAAGTTCTTAGCAAATCGGGATTTAAGAAAAGAATGCCTTAGCAAATAAATTCTTAGCAAAAGGGCGCCTTAACAAAAAAATTCTTAGCAATTTGTCACTTATCAAAAAAATTCTTAGCAAAAATGACCGCTTAGCAAATCGACCACTTAGCAAAAAGTCGCTTAAATTTCGGGGTACAGCCTTACAAATTAGAAATAAAATTTTTCAAAAATGGTGCAGTAATTTTGTGTCACATGTTTTAAAGCTTCACATTATTCTAGACCATAGTTGCACCGCCAAGCGCCAGCGCGGGCGGCGGCGCCGGCGACGTTTTCGCGTAGGTGCAACTACGTTCTAGACCATAATGTGTAGGTTTTGATACAGTCAACTCTCGATACAGTGTACCCTCGATATAGTGTAGATCTCGATGTAGTGTATATATTTTGAACCTGATTTGGTCAGCCCTGAGCCAAACTGGCTTATAGTGCACCCTCGATATAGTGTAACCCTCGATATAGTGTATATTTTTTCTCGTCCCCGGGGCTACACTGTATCGAGAGTTGACTGTACAAAGCTTTTTACAAAAAATTGGACTTTTAACTAACCTTTTTGCTCCCCTATTCCTTCTCGCTTTTGTAATGTAGAAGAGTTACGGATACTTCCTATCCCAGATGAGGAAGAAGTCGATGTATCTACATCAAATCGATTGAGAAAAGTAGATCCGTTGTTGGAAACTAAAGTTATCCAATTTAATTTGTGTTGTGAATCACTACTTGGAAACTTCTACACTCTCGTGATGTAAAAAAAATATTTTTTTTCATTTTCAGAATCTTCTACACTCTCAAAAATGGTCCAAGGTTGTTTCATATTATTAAATTTACCTCTTGGCTCTATCAACCCAGACTGCCTTTCTGTCCTGCTCTCAGGCACTGAAGGAGATCTTCTGGTGCTAGCCAGCAAACTACCTAGCAAACTGGAGTGTGCTGTATGTTGACTGTCGGAAACAGTCAAATCCATCAATGACCCACTTCTGCCTCCTTCGTTCAATAGCACAGGTCTTGAATTGCCTATTCCACTGGAGGAGAAGTCAAGGCTTGGAGGTTGGGGCATAGATATTCCAAAGCCCATTTGTCTGGCTGAACCAGTGGGTTGAGAGGCTCCCCCAAAGCCGGCCTGGTTGTTGTTTATCATATTGTTCAAAGGGGTGAGCTGAGGCGCCAATCTAGCTGCTAAATCACTAGCAAATATGCTGGGTCTGTAGGCAAAGCATGGTGGAGGGACATTGGAGGAATGTGTATTCAGGTCTGTTTGCGGCAACTGAATGTGGTTCAGGAAGGAGGGGTTCAGAAGAGTATTTCTTTGGGACGGTTCACTAGGCGGGTTTGTGCTGCTGCCACCAGGCAGTATGTTATGATTGTAGCTGTTGCAATTTTGATGTTGTGGGGATCCATTCAGAGGGATGTGAGACAGAACTGAGGCTCTTACACAAGAGTTGGACTGGTTGGAGGTGTTTAAAGAAGATTCTAAAAGTAATGTTAATAATTACTTTTTTTACTAGGGACAGCAGGCGCCTATATCGTATTTTGAAATTCAAATATAAATCCACTTTTCACTTTGAAAGGGCGAAATCTCAATTTTTTTCACAACAATCTTAAAATCTAATTGCCAAAGGTCCTCTGCCATTAAAAGAGCTTTCGAATGAGCATAAACATGCAAATAAAAATATTACACTAAAAAAGGTTTTTCCTTGTGACCAAATGGGCACTCATAAGATTAACCCTGAAAACTACCACTTTTCACTTTGAAAGGGCAAAATCTCAATTTTTTTCACAGCAATCTTCAAATCTGATTGCGAAAGGTCCTCCGCCATTAAAAGAGCTTTCGAATGAGTATAAACATGCAAATAAAAATATTACACTAAAAAAGGTTTTTCCTTGTGACCAAACATGTACTCAAATTGGCGACAGACGTTCCCCGTCCCAAATACTATATAGAGATTTTAGTTAAGATTCAAAATTTGCTTAATTTGCCATGCAGTCGCCTCTCGATATAATGCGCATGCCTCAAGTTCGACCCCGCCTAGGGTCCAGCCATTTTTTCACTTCAATTTTGTAAATTTTTTGCCAAATTTGATTGGCCTGACTTTAACCTGACTGACAAATCACATTTGGCAAAAAAATTCAAAAATGGCTGGACCAGGCGGGGTCGAACTTGAGCATGCGCTATATCAAGAAGCGGTTCTTATCCTTTATCCCGAGTCGGGATTCCCGACCCCACGCTAATTTAAAAGGGTACCAGGACACTGGAAAATAGTATAAACATTTGGAAATTGAACAAATTTTTGTCAGCTTGGTCCTACTGCACAAAGAAACTCTGGTATGCATGCATGTTTTATGCCGCCAAAAAGGCGAATCAACTTATTTGTGTCAAAATAAAAATAAACTTCAACACTCAAAACTTGGGTGGGGTCGGCATAAAGGATAAGAACCCAAGAAGCAATTGTAGGGTTTAAGAATCCAATAACTGAAAAGTCACCTTGAAAGCTATCTTTCAGTATCTTGCTGCAACTAACTGTAATATTTTTGACTGCTCCATCAGAATTATTATCAGAGGAGGAGTCAGGACTAGAGTGGCGTCCAGACAGAGCAGGCTCGCCTGCCAAGCAATCCTTGCTGGTCGCTCTTGACGTATCTTTCTTGCTGGCCTTCCTGGACGGTTCACAGTGAGTGGTATTGCTGTTTGAAGCCTCTTCTCTCACATCCTTACTGCTGGTTGAAGGTTGTTGGTAGGAAGAGAAGGGTTTGGACATAGAGCAGGATTGTTCCACTAGAAGTGGATGCTCAAATGTGCTTGATTGAGGGTCGGACACATTGAAAGGCTGAAAAGCACTCAAATATCCGCCATTGCTACTGCTACTACTGCTCGTCGTTGCAGAATTGCCTGGAGGGAGTGGGTGGAAAAAAGGTGGATGCACTAGACCTGCAGGAAGACCGGCCAGGGTGCTACGATATGCCTGAAAATTTATTGTTTGATGATAGCTTAAGTTTCCAGTCAGAATTTTTCAATTCCACAGTAGCAAGTTGGGACTTTTTAACAGAAAATTAGGCTCTATTCGGCAGGCCCCTGAAAAAAATATGCCTTGGTCCCTCTGTTTTCCTTTTATAGCTCCCCCTGATCCATTAACTCCCCCTGCTCTGATTACAACCATCACCAAATTTTTTGCCTTGGTCCCCCCAAACGGATTTTTTCCCAGGCTTGGCAGCCGGGTGAACACATACAATGCGCCTCAAAAAACAGTTTTTCAAGGCATCGAAAATGGAAGGTCTGAGTGATAGGGCTTTGAAAAAATGAAAAAGACGAAACGGGGCAGAAATTTGACTCACTTTTTGTTTCGTTTTGGATTAGAGAAGTACATACTCTCTGGTCACTATTGGGCAGAAACGTGAGCCACCTTTCTGCAGCGCATTGCTTTTTTCACTAGTACCTCCCATTCTCGATGTTTCGAAGAAATTTCCAGGCGCATTATATAGATTTGTTATATAAATTTGTTATGATGCAAAAGTAAATGAATCCCTTGTCAATCAGTCAAAGTCAGGTGGAAAGATTTGAGAGCTTGATCATTAAAGTCAGATGGGCGACCTCTTCCTTTCTCATCTTGCAAGCTTGTGTCACCGGATTTGAAACGCTTGAACCATCTTTCCACCTGACTTTGACTGATCGCCTCTTCGCCAAAGAGTTCGACAATATCGCGAAAAGACTGCGCTGCCCTCCATCCTTTCTCGAAGTGGTAGAGCATGATATGGCGAATGTGAAGGTGGTTTTCGACGCGCATTCTTCTTAACTAAAAGCGATTTACTTTAAAACAAAAAAGCAAATTTAAAGAAGAAATAGATCAAAAGAATCATAAGGCAACAAAAATCCGCATTAATTATGAATCAACCCAATATGTTCAATTTATGGTCGCAGATTGTTGAAATGTATGTTTGTGAGTGAATAATAAAGAATTTTAAGCAAAAATATTGTGTAAATTCGAAAAATTTGAGGTGTGACATAAACTAAAGAAGTACCGTTTAGAGTGTTAAACAAACGTTTGAAAGTATATTTAAAATGACACTTTGACGTGAAACCTTCTTAACACTAAAAATTCTAACACCGGATTCATGTTCAGCATGGTCGATTTACTTAAGAAATTGCCATTTAATTTTCACACTCACTGTAGAATTTCAAATTCCGCTCGAGACAAAAATTATTTAAAAATTGAAAAAATTTGAATTTAAATATGTTTTGTCTCGAGCGGAATCTAAAAATTATTTTTAGTTTGGAAATTATTCCATACTAGGGTCAAAAATTTAAACAGGGAAACAAAAAGAGAAAATTGCCTACGATGATTACAAAATAGTCAACCTCCCACTTAAAATCACAAATTTCATTGTCTATTAAAAAGCCTAAAATGCATACCATCAAGTCATAAAAATGGGTGGCAAGCAGTACTGAGGGGTATCCAATATTTTATTATATGATTTTATTTGGCTTGGATCATTGCTCTGCTCAATCATTATTTATTCCATTGCAAAATATTCCCCAAGCACACACACACACATAAAACGCATCAGAAATTTGCATTTTGAGTAAAGAGAGAGTAAAATATTTGGGTCGCTCCACCTCCTTCCCTACATTTCTTGTTCATTTATATTATTGTTCAGCTGCCATGTGCGATGGCATTTGTTCTGTGTCTTCCTTCAAATTTTACAGATGTGAAACTGTGATAGTCGATAGAACACACAAACAAACAAATTTTGATAAGGTTGAATTAAAAAAAAAGTCCCTTAAAGGACCATTGCCACCTGTTTTGAATTGTCCCCCGCCAATTCAAAAAAAATTGCCTAATCATTGAACTTCTGTACGGATTTTTCAACTTGGTTTCTAATAAAACAAGGCCTAGAATTTAATTTTAGGTAAACTTATGTTAGAAACCAAGTAAAAAAACCGTACAGAAGTTGAATGATTAGGAAATTTTTTGAATTGGCGGGACAACCGTGGTCTTAGACGGCAATGGTAATAGCAGAGATATGAACAAATAACCCATGATCCTTAAAAATACAGCTTATCCAGGCCTTTGAACTTGAAATTTTTAAAATACAGTCGAACCTTGTTATAACATATCCCTCATATAACACACCCCTAGGGTCGGTCCCTTCAATAATAAACTCTGCAAAATTAACCGACTTTTTGGGACCCAATCAAAATCTTTTTTTGGTGCTAAAAAATCAATAAGCACTGGATATACCCTATTTTTCCCTATTAAAAGCCCTCCCCATAATCGGGGATTTTTTACATTTATTTATTGCGCTTTGAATCTCTTTTGGTTTTGACCCCCCCCTGTATGTTATGTGCCGAAATGTAGCTGGGAATTCGGACTACATTTTGGTATATTATGCTAACAAGAGTCGATTTGAAAAAGTGAGTCGAAGACTTAAAAAAAAATAAAAGAAATTCCCGATTTCGGGGAGGGCTGTTAATAGAGAAAATACGGTAATGGCATTTTGTGACGAAAAATGACCAAATTGTACTTTTTTGGCCAAATGTACTTTTTTCAAATTTTGAGTTACGTACCCTGCAGGGTGACCAACTTGCCGTTACTTAGTGGCATTGCCGTTATTTCGCACAAGTTTGCCGTTATTTTCAAAATTTGAGTTGGTCACCCTGGTACCCTGGTTAAAATTCTAAAAAAAAAATAAGAGGGGTTCCAAAAAAAGGACGGATCTTATAAATAAGGACATGCTGGGGCTTGAACTTGAATCGCAGAGGTGTCGTTCTACTGAACTTCTAGTCAAAACCTTTGACTGTGCAGAGTGACACCAACAATCTGTTTTAATTGGTATCAGTAAAAAATATGCTAGGCCATCTTTCATTACAATAAACTTAGAATATTTTTTGTCCAAAGGGGCTTTTAGCCACCAACCAACCTTCCCCGCCCTCCCCACAAAAAGTTATATTCATTCACCTGGTTATTGATAGCCATGACAGCAGCATGTTGTTGTAGAGCAGCGTGCAAATTGCTCAACGAAAACGGTATCGCTAGTCCACCACTACTCTCAGCTGGTTGACTTAGGCCGGGAATTTCCTTTTCACCTTCTGCATCTCTAATAGTCTCAGTAGTTACATTCAAGCCTGCAGTCCCAAACAACCTTGGGGCAGTTGGAAAAGGCAAAACGGGTGGTAGTTTATTTGCCAGATGACTTTGGTTCTCTTCGAAAGTCTGTTTGAAGCCGTCCATTTGACTTGGATTCAGCTCCACCTCTGGATTGGAGACAGGCACAGAAAAGGCTGACCTGCCGCCCACACTCTGGATGGAACCGACTTCTTTGGAGCCACAGTCAACTAGCATTGGAGTGCACAGTGGCTTGGCTGCTGGCTTTACGCTCGGGATACAGTGAACCGGCGGATCAGCACCCAGAAGCACAGATGGTCCAGCTACAATCACTGATTCCGACTGAGAATTGACTTGGTGGTGCACTTGCAGACGATTTTTCAGCAGATTGTTCTCTTTGGTAAGCTCCACCAGTCGTTGCTCCATCGCCTGCAAGGGAATGGATTAGATTGGAATAGGATATATGCAGTAGTTTAACTGACCATGTCGTTGAGTCGCCTCTTTTCACGTGACTTCCTGGCTGCATCGTTGTTGCGTTTACGCCGTTCCCAATAGCTTTCGTCCTTGAGCAGCAGAGTGCTGGCGTCGGATGTAGAAGGTCTGTAAATTTTTCTGATTTTCGGAGGATTGAAAAATAAGAGCGGATGAGATCAGGATTTTTACAGCTTGCGCCGGCCCCAGATTTTGAAATTTCATTTGGGCCGGCATGAAAAAATTCTAGGTCTTTCCAAATAAAAAAGTGTGGAGGTGCGAAAAAGTCAGTATTTGGGCCCGTGCACTGGCATTCTTAACTTTTTTCCAGATTCAGCCACAACCACAGGGGAACCAAGCGCTTTCAATTTTTTTTCCAATAACGGCTTAATACGTTTTTGTGATGTTTCTACCATGTTTTGAGCATTTTTGCCAAAAATCATTTTTTCGCAAAATTTTTGTTGGTAAAATTGCCTTTGGGGACCAATGTGACATTTCAGGTTCCAAAAAGCTTTGGGTACTTATACGGTACCCCCCATATCGGAATTTTTTCAAAAACAGGTTTTGACCATTTCTAAGCAATTCTTACACGCTAAAACCGAGAAAACGTTGTTTCCGACCACTTTCCATCAAAAATTTTGACGTTTTTAGATTTTCTACCTGCCTTTGGGGGTACATGGTCCAGGCCAAGGGCTGACCCTTTATATATCAAGAAATATATATCTTGAAGATATATATCTCTTGGTGGTAACTGTAACAGGTGAAAAAGGAGCTGCCTGCTTGCAATGGAGAAGGGGTATACAAATGATTAAAATTAACATTGCAAGGCTGGGGAAAATACTACATTGCTGCTACTATTGTGAAATTTTGTTCTTTTGTTAGGGCTTGCAATAATATGCAAATAATTTAACTGAAAAAATAAAAAATAAATAAAAAAAACAGCTGAGACAGCGCATGTATCTTTATTTTTATTGGTTAAATTTCCTTGAATATTCCTTGATATATAAAGGGTCAGCCCTTGGCCCGAACCATGTACCCCCAAAGGGGCTTCCTGTTGAAGTAGGTTGCCTGCCTTCGGCAGGCAGACAGGTAGAAAATCTAAATAAGTAAAAATTTTTGATGGAAAGTGGTCGGAAACAACGTTTTTCTCGGTTTTAGCGTGTAAGAATTGCTTAGAAATGGTCAAAACCTGTTTTGAAAAATTCCGATATGGAACCGTATAAGTACCCAAAGCTTTGGTTTACCTTGGTCCCCTAAAGGAATTTTTTTTGTAAAAAAAAAGAAGATTTTTCACAAAAATGAAGAAGTGTTAAGCCTCTATTGAATATTTTTCAAAGTGCTTTGTCCCCCTGTGGCTTCACCTGATAAAAAAAGAAGAACATCCGAGATAAAAAAAAATTATTTTCGGTATTTTTGAAATTTTTGGCAAAAAAAGTTTAACCCATTATATTTATAGATTGTATGCTACTACCTTCTATTGCCATCTGCGTCATGCCCGTTTCTGTGCTCTTCATAGTCCGGTGACAGTGAAATATCCGAATAATTGGAAGAAGAAACAGAAGAGTTGGAATAGAAAGACTCCAAGTTAGAGCCAGCAGCTGCCAATTGAGAAGAAGATCTCAATACCAATCCTCCCGCTCCATCACACCCCAAATTGTTGTAGCCTGGTGGTGGTTCAGATGGTCGGCTGCTGCCTGCATCAGGTTTGCCAAATATCATAGCAGGTTGGAAAAGGCAAGCAGGGTCCAACATATTGTTGTAAAGCAGGGGATTGGCACTGCCTAAAGCTCCAAATGGATGCTGCTGTTTGATAACTGAGTTGTGGCCAGTGAAGGTTGTGAAATCTGTTTGGTGGTGATTTGGTGGTAGAGGTGTCTGTTGACTGTGTTCATGGAGTGTGCTGCTGCATTCTACTGCAACTACTGACGATTTTGTTGGGGTTGGCTGCTGCTGCTGCTGCTGGTGGTCAGTGCTAACTGCGGCCATGCAATACGCCACTCTGCACGCTGCAAAATATATTAAACTTTTACATGTATTTTTCAATGGTATCATGCATTTTACAAGCGATCAATGAAAAATTTATAAATAAAAGGATCAAATTGAATTGTTGCTCCTAAAGTCCGAATTCTTGCCCCCTTTTTAATTATTTCTTTCCAGGGCTCTTATGCGACCTGATTTCTCAGATTTGTCCTGATTTTCGGACCCAAAATCTGAGAAAAATTCAATGTCCTGATTTCGCAGAAATGTCATGATTTCTGTAGAATGTCCTGATTTTAAAAAATTCCAACTTTTGTCTTATATTTTTCAAACGTCTACATTTGATCCTGAAGAATAGCGAGTTGCGAAAGAAAATTCAAGGACATAAGAGTTTGACATAAGACCATTTCGACATAAGAGCCCTGTGTCTTGCCCATTTTTCAAAATGACTGAAATTTCGCCCTTTTTCTGAAATTTTGCCCCTTTCTAATCAAAATCGGGTAAATTCCTCCGATTTGGCGCCTTCGATGGTAAATCGGAGAAGTTTATTTGATTTAGATTAAAAAGGGACAAAATTTCAAAAAAAGGGGCGACATTTCAGTCATTTTATTTGAAATTTGAAAAAGGGCCAAGAAATAATTAAAAAGAGGCGAGAATTCAGACTTTAGGGGCAACAGTTTAGTTACATCCTGGGCCGGTATTGATAAAGATTACCCTTACCTCTACCTTTTACCCTTACCTCTAACTTTTACCCTTACCTCTAACTTTTACCCATACCTCTACCTTTACCTCTAGCTTTTATTAATACGGGTAGAGGTAAGGGTAAAAGGTAGAGATAGCGGTAGCGGTAGGGGTAAAAAATTCTTTATTAATACGGGTAGCGGTAAGGAAAAAGGTAAGGGTAAATCGATTATTAATACCGCCCCTTTAATAAAATAATCTATTATACAAATTATGTGTCTGATTTATCACTAAATACTATCTCGGCACGAATAACGTTTTGACAGCGACCATAGTGACCGCGATAAGCGAAAATTGGACGGCGCGGTCACTATGATAATAACAAGAGGGTAATACTCTTTCCTAATACCAAAATACTCTTTTCTAGTAAAAAAATTTTAATTTTTGAACTTTCCTATTTTTCGCCGATTTGTACGTAAACTTTTTTAAGATTTTTAAGTATCGGGTAGCCATGAATCTCAGCTGTTCAACACAATGTATTTTTTTAGCAAAAGATTTTAAAAAGTTAGAGATTTAAAGGTCTGACAGAGGAACTTGGACAAAAATTCTTAAGAGTTTTAAGATCTTTTATAGGAGTTCAAGGCCTTGTTAGAAAGCTGAGATTCAGGGCTACAGGTTCGACTATATTTTGAGAAACAGTTCAACAATCATAAAAATGAGTTCCAATAAGTACATTTGATATCAACATAATTGAACGGTCAAAAATAACACGAATAAAAACATATCTCTATATAGTATTTGGGACGGCTGGGAGGGTGGCAGGGTGGGTAACGCATTTGAGTACATGTTTGATCACAAAGGAAAACTTTTTTAGTGTAATATTTTTATTTGCATGTTTATACTCATTCGAAAGCTCTTTCAATGGCGGAGGACCTTTCGCAATCAGATTTGAAGATTGCTGTGAAAAAAATTGAGATTTCGCCCTTTCAAAGTGAAAAGTGGTAGTTTTTAGGGTTAATCTTATGAGTGCCCATTTGGTCACAAGGAAACACTTTTAGTGTAATATTTTTATTTGCATGTTTATACTCATTCGAAAGCTCTTTCAATGGCGGAGGACCTTCGCAATCATATTTGAAGATTGTTGTGAAAAAAATTGAGATTTTGCCCTTTCAAAGTGAAAAGTGGTAGTTTTCAGGGTTAATCTTATGAGTGCCCATTTGGTCACAAGGAAACACTTTTTTAGTGTAATATTTTTATTTGCATGTTTATACTCATTCGAAAGCTCTTTCAATGGCGGAGGACCTTTCGCAATCATATTTGAAGATTGTTGTGAAAAAAATTGAGATTTTGCCCTTTCAAAGTGAAAAGTGGTAGTTTTCAGGGTTAATCTTATGAGTGCCCATTTGGTCACAAGGAAACACTTTTTTAGTGTAATATTTTTATTTGCATGTTTATACTCATGCGAAAGCTCTTTTAATGGCGGAGGACCTTTCGCAATCAGATTTGAAAATTGTTGTGAAAAAAATTGAGATTTTGCCCCTTGAAAGTGAAAAGTGGATTTATATTTGAATTTCAAAATACGATATAGGCGTCGATAGGCGCCTGCTGTCCCTAGTTTATAAAATAGTCAAAGCATAAAACCGAGTGGCTCCAAAACATCACAATTTCACTGTCAAAACAAAAAATCGGAAACTTTTACACAAAAAATAGTAGCATAAATGCCTTCTTCCTGTTCTATACAAAACCAATGGAGCGCAACCAGATAGTGAAAGCTGGGGAAAAATACCGATGACCGTCACTAGTTGGGCGATTACAATCAAGCTTTTTTTTGCAAAAAGTAGTGGATGATGCTCTATGGAATCGCCTGACAAATATGTGGAGTGTAATTGTGGGTGAAAGTAAAGGTGAGCGAGAAGCGGTGGTCAGCATGTCACTTTCCAATTGGGAAGGGACTGGAACTGGTTTGGGATGATGCACACATTGTTTCTGTGGTCTTCTTCCGATTCCTTTGTTGTTGGATGACCCATCCTGGGGGGGGGAGCAGGAGATGCGACTCCACGTTCACATTTAAATGTTCAATGACAGCAGCAACTAATACTAAAGCAAAATATTTTGGAAATTACGAAGATATCAAGATTGCAGAGGTTTAAAATGCAAATTGACAAATTGATAATATAGATCTACAAGGGACCACAGGCGCCTATCGGCGCCTCTATAGTATTTCGAAATTTCAATGAGGGGCTATGACTTCATTCATAAAAATAGGTATATCCCCTATTAGAACTCATTTTTTTCGCCTGTTCTTTTTTTAAAACGAAAGCTGACATTCTGGGGAACACGATGGTATTAGCGACAAAAGTGATTTCGCTATCTACGACTCGTTTTGGCCTTCGAAGTAAAAAAGCGTTACCCACCTACCCACCCACCCACACATGCCAAATACTATATAAGATTTAATCCAAGCTATTGATAGCTAATCCATTCATTTATCACCATTATTTAGGTATCAATCGGATGGTTGGACAAGTTTCTCAATCGCCACAATTTCGTGCTCCGTCGTCGCACCACCACTTGCCGGAAGCATCCAGCGAACTATATAGAAGCTACGCCCGAGTTCATCGTCCACGTGGAGAAGAGGAAGGTGGAGGCCCAATTCACCCAATCGACTGCTGGTATGGGACGCATTCGTGAGTCACAAGAGCGAGGGAAACCAGAATAAGGGGACGAAGGGAACAAAAGCAGTCTTGAAGGAGCTCGGCATCGAAGCGGCTTACATCCCCGGCGGTTGCACCAAATTCATCCAGGTTGCTATCCAAATTCAATTGTTTTTATAATTATTTATTTCTACAGCATCAGGTTCAACTACGGCGCCCAGAAGGAGTGGACAAAAAGAGGCAATCAGAAGGCGCCATCACTGGAGGTCGTGCTGGAGTGGGTCGTGCTGGAGTGGGTGGCAGGAGATATCCAAGGAGGTCATCGTCAAGGTTTGTTTTTCATAACATCGTGTCAAAAAATCTTGATTGTTTCTTTTAATCTTGTGCACTCACTACTACCGCCGACGGATCTGAAGACGACCAAATCACATGTTTCAAGCCAGGTGGATCGATCGGCGGAAATCTCGGAAGACGAAGAGGAGGTGGATCTCGACGGAGAATGACGAGTTATTTTTCACTTGATTTGTTCCTCAATTGGTATCGGCATGAATAAATATTGTCATATAGTATTTTTTGTTCATTTTATTAAGGGTGTCTATTCCTCTCTCGGTTGAATGTCGGTTTATTATAATATGGCGGATTATTAGAAGGTGGCTGATTAATAGAAGATATACGGTATTTCAAACTCCTCATTTTTACGAGCGAAATTTTCAAGTATTCGAAAAATCTTAATATACCTTTTTTTAGAGCTCTTCAAGGGCTACAATTCGGTGTATCACGTTTTCATAAATCGAAATATTTTTTGGACTTGACGCAAGCAATTTAAACTGTTCCCCATTTTTTGGACGAGCAATTGATAGGAAGTGATCGAAACTTTATTGAACCAACATCTTTTTTCATCCTTTTATAAATAAAACTGTATATAATTTGAAAGTCATAAATCTTAGCTCCTATTTGGTAGGTCAAACTTTTCTTTTTGATTATTATAAGAGAACTTATGACCATCAACAAAAAAGTGTGTATTTCTAGTCAAAATCAAAGTAAATCCAAGGAAAAGGGTCGTTTGAACAAATAAACAGTGGATTTTCTCAAACTTGATTTAATTTCAAGTTGCCATTCAATGCAGTATTTAAAAGTCGATCACTTCTTTGAAAAAACACAGGACTGAGAAACGGAGGGTTGAAGTTGGAAAAAGTAAAGATCCCCTTTTTTACCTTATTTTGAGACATTTTGGTTTTTTTTTTTACTTTCTACCGTTCGTTTCTCAGTCCTGTGTTTTTTAAGAAGTGATCAACATGTCATTTGGCATAAAAATTAAAGAGCTTTCGAATACTACATTGAATGGCAACTCGAAATTAAGTCAAGTTTGAGAAAATCCACTGTTTATGCGTTCAAACGACCTTTTCCTCGGATTTACTTGACTAGAAATACACACTTTTTTGTTGATGGTCATAAGTTCTCTTATAATAATCAAAAGGAAAAGTTTGACCTACCAAATAGTAGCTAAGATTCATGGCTTTCAAATAATATACAGTTTTATTTATAAAAGGATGAAAAAAGATGTTGGTTCCAATAAAGTTTCGATCGTTTCCTATCAATTGCGGCACTTGTTTACTTGGGGGCCCCTTTTTTGGTCAACTGTGAATAGTGTTCAGACGTCTCCTAAGTAATTTTTATACGCTAAAAACGATAAAAAGTTCTTTCCAAACAATTTCCGTACTAAAAAGACATGTTTTGAAAAAAAATTGGTTATCAAAGGTTGGCCAACTGCCTTGGTCGCCCAAGGTAGGCTGAGCGAATGAGAGCGGTGTCAGACTACAAAACATGCTTCTCGACAACAACCATTTTATTCGCACTCAAAATCCTTGTAAACACCTATTTTACGATATTTCCACTACGTTTTGGTTGCTGGAGCTGGCAAAAAGTTCCCTCCTTGGCACTATTCACAGTTGACCAAAAAGGCCCCCAAGTAAACAAGTTCCTCAATTGTTCGCAACTGTATTTTGAAAATCCATGTCAACTTCTTGAGCAGCTCAGTAAATTCAGATCGAAATCGTCTGAACAGAAGCCCAGTGTAAGCGTAACACACACACAGCATTTCAGTAAAATTATACATATAAAAAAGGTTTCGTAAAACAAAATTAGGCAAAAACAAAAGGGTACTTATACGGTTCCCCCATATCGGAATTTTTTCAAAAACAGGTTTTGACCATTTCTAAGCAATTCTTACACGCTAAAACCGATAAAAACGTTGTTTCCGACCACTTTCATCAAAATTTTGACTTTTTTTAGATTTTCTACCTGCCTGCCTTCGACAGGCAACCTACTTCAATAGGAAGCCCCTTTGGGGGTACATGGTCCGGGCCAAGGGCTGACCCTATCAAGAAATATATCAAGGAAATTTGAGAAATATGAGACAGCGCATGTATCTTTATTTTTATTGGTTAAATTTCCTTGATATATTTCTTGATATATAAAGGGTCAGCCCTTGGCCCGGACCATGTACCCCCAAAGGCAGGTAGAAAATCTAAAAACGTCAAAATTTTTGATGGAAAGTGGTCGGAAACAACGTTTTATCGGTTTTAGCGTGTAAGAATTGCTTAGAAATGGTCAAAACCTGTTTTGAAAAATTGATATGGGGGAACCATAAGTACCACAAAAAGAAACAGAAAGTTAAAAAATATCCCTAACTTAGCTTTATCTCAAAATACTTGCAATCACACCAATAAAAAAAATGTTACACAACACAATATATTTGCAAAAGGGGAATATTCTTCCGAATATCAGCAATATATGCCGGGGAATCTCCTATATGTCGGAAAATGCTCACAACTTTAATTATGGATATAATAAGAGATCTTGAAATCACACCAAACTCTCACAAAAATTTTAATTAGACGGCTTTTGCTTAAAGACATTCAATCGGAAAACCACGAGGACTCCTCACCATTCAAGCTAGCTATATTTGTGAGATGTTGGTCAAGGTTGGCTCCCCACCCCAGCAGAAGAGCAGCATCCAGGAGGAGTCATCCTAGAGAAAGTAGAACAGGAACAGAAATAGTAGTAGTAGTTCCCCTTGCTCCCAACTTTCCATTTCTGTGAGAGGAATCCCTGGATTCCAGTGCTCTGCACCACCACCTAAATCGCCGGCGACCCAATTTCTTTTGAACAGACAAGGGGGAGGGAGCAAGAAGAGGAGTAGACATGCTGCACCATTTGGATGCAAAATTTGTTGCATGGAATGGAGTGAATGTGGATTTGACAAAAGTGAAAACACAAATTTATTAATTTCATACGAATGTGCCAAGGAAAACTTGCAAAATTGCTTTTACGCCAACTTTCTTCTTTCGGCCCTATTTTTTGAATAGGGTGTTTGTTACGAAGGGCAGTGCTCTGTTGTATTATGAATGAAATTTCAGATTTGGCCTCAGAAAAGCGCAACTGACGGAACTTGTTTACTTGGGGGCCTTTTTGGTGAACTGTGAATAGTGCCAAGGAGGGAACTTTTTGCCCAGCTCCAGCAACCAAAACGTAGTGGAAATATTGTAAGATAAGTGTTTACAAGGATTTTGAGTGCGAATAAAATGGTTGTTGTCGAGAAGCATGTTTTGTAGTCTGACACCGCTCTCATTCGCTCAGCCTACCTTGGGCGACCAAGGCAGTTGGTCAACCTTTGATAACCAATTTTTTTTCAAAACATGTCTTTTTAGTACGGAAATTGTTTGGAAAGAACTTTTTTATCGTTTTTTGGCGTATAAAAATTACTTAGGAGACGTCTGAACACCAAAGGACCCCCCCAAGTAAACAAGTGCCCAACTGACAGCAGAGTTTCTTAATGATCGCGATATTGCCGAAATTTTAAAAAATGACCACTCAATTTTAGCTACCGTACCTCTAATAAATACCCCTACACGGACATATATCTGGGAGTAGAGCAAATATTTTACACCTTACATTTATTAACTGCAACCAGCTTTACTGATTCTGCTTTTTCGATTTTGGTTGAGCACTCAAAAATCTCTAGATCGACTGCCCATTTTTTGTGTCCCGCAAAGAGCTGAAAAATAAAAGCCTGTGGGCCTTTTTAAGAAGATATACTGTATACCTGTTTGTTAGCAAAAATATAAAAAACGGGACCTACATACCAGGGTTGCCAAATCCGAGTCGTTCTAAATCACCAATCAAAATCAGTAAAATACTCAACGCACTTAGCATTCCTGCTATGTACATTCAAACGTCGATAATAAAACATCCTGCGTTTTGGGCTAGGTACCTTACTTTTGCTCCAATTCCCTCATAAGTGAATTTATTTGCTTGAATAAGCAAGCTTTTGTAACACGTGGACTTGCATAAAGCATTTAAACTAGCCTAAAATTGAAGGATCATGTCAACCACCTATCCACTACATTAGCTTTTTTTTGAGAAACAACGCCTATGTGACAGGAAGGTGTGGGAGGGAATGCTCACACACCCACACATGTCATGATTTCTGCTCTTATGCAATAATATTTTCGAGTGATGCATACATTTTTACACAGTTTTATGCAAAAAGTATGTGGACTTTATACATGAAAAAAGGAAACAAAACTACGTATATGTAGTCCAAACGAAAAAAAACTTAAGTAAAAAAGACGCAAATTCAAAAAATGACCAAAAATTGCTAAATTGCAAAAATTTTTGCTACACTGTAATACAAGTACCATATGTATGCAAAAAAATAATAAAACACACTAAGCACAAAAATATCTTAAAAACAACAGGGGTGCAAGACAAAAATCCCTGGTAGTGGAATAGGGCCGAGCTCTTATTATAGTGTTTTTGTATTTAGCAATGAGCCCACGTCAGGGCTCTTATACGTCCTTTTTTAAAAGATTTGTCCTTTTTCGGGGCCTCAAATTAAAAGTATTTTTCCCAATCCCTGATTTGCCTCAACAAAACATTATTTTTCAAAAGGAAGCTACACATTTCCGAGCAATTAATATCAAAGTGGACTTCGGGTTTGGACAATGCTCTTCACGGTTTGAACTTCAAGCGGATTTCTTTCTTTAGTCCACTGTAAACCACAGAGCGAGAAGATTCGTTCAATGAAAGCGTTTGAAACAGGAATCGATAGTATTGAACTGACCAACCGGTAGACGAGAGGCAGAGAATCGTTGTCCTTGAATATCATCACCCATTTGTGTTCGGCGTCAATCGATTCAAAAGTTTCTGCAGGAATTTGTTGAAGAAGGATATTCAGAGCCGAGACTTCATCGAAGAGACCATCCTGCTCTGCAACCTCCGGCTAAATTTGCAATGAAGAAATTTTGCGATTTTCTTTAAATTAGGACAAATTAAGATCAATTTATTTTTAAGATTCGCTGTCTAAAAATAAGTACATTTCTTAAAAATTAAGTGCACTTGCGACTCCTGGTCAAAATGTATTTTTTTACCGAAATGTTGTTTTTGTGAAAAAAATCCCCGGTCTACGTTTTTTAGCTTTGATTTGGGCCTTTGAATTTGTGAAAAGTGCCTTATTGTGTCACTTCTGCGTCGATCCATAAGCCCTTGACTCATTGATTAACTCAATTTCAGCATCACAACTTGACTATAGTCAACTGTCAAGCAGTATGTGACCAACCGGTTTTTTGAACATTAGTAGCAAAACCTTTCAGCTCCAATCTAGTAGATGACCCCTCTCCCTTCCAGCCGGACTTGACCTCTATTTCTTATTCTTCCCCACCACCATCCTCCTCCTCCTCCTCTCCAACATCAACAACAAACAACTGAAGGAGGCAGCCAGGGAATTGGATAACCAGAAGGATGATTCAAAAAAAGTGGAGGGAGGGAGGGTGGTTGAACAAGCTGCCTGAACCACACCACTTTCACTCAATGTCATCCACGATGGGGTCACAACAAAAATAAAAAAAGAGAATTAGGAGGAAAGGTAATGGGAAAAAAGACGGAGGAAACAGGTCACCACCGGGAGAGAGTGCAGGATGACCACTCAACAGGAAGAAGAAGATCCTGTTCGTTTTTCTATTTTAAAAGTCAAGTAGTCAAAGTGTTTTACATATAGAAATGGAAGTTTTGCATGGATCTAGCTGAAATATCAGTGAATACTCGCAGAAAAATTCCAAGCAGTGGGTCAAATGACAGTAAAACACATCAGAACAAAAAATATACCGGGCACAAGTTTGGCAAAATAGAACTCCCAGTATTTGTAATTTTTAAGCCTTTTGCAAGGATTCCAAAATTTGCCGATTGTTTTTCAAAATCCTAAATTTTTTTCTCTCCTGAAAAGCAAAAAATTGATTTAACGATACCTTATCCGATAAAAGGGTGTCGCTAAAACAATTGTTTGCTTTTTTAAAGCGAAAAATTTTAGGATTTTGAAATCAGAATCCTATTTGGGACCAGACTATTGAAATAAAACTGGCAGAAGTTTTCGAAAATCGAGGTAGAAAAAGTGTCGGACCATAGGCGGGAACAAGCTTGAAGGGTGTCGTGAAATCGAGCGTTGACTGTATTAAAAAATGTCTGGTTGGCCGAGAATTGACTTCATTCTGGATCAGTGTTTTCAAAAGTCACACTATCACACTTGGGTCACACTAACTTCACCGACCTTTTTATCTGAAATTTTGTTTTCTTATCTCAGATGTTTTTACACTATGTTGTAGCTGAGATTTTTCTCTATCGATTCGGTGGTCAGACGCTCCAGTTAAAAATCATTTTTGGCAAAATCACACCAAGTGTGACCTTAAAGTCACACCTTTTCATAAAAGTGTGACTTTAGAGTCACACTTGGTGTGTTTGTCAAAATTATTTCAACTGAACGTTTGACCACTGAATCGATAGAAAAATCTCAAATGGTGTAAAACATCATGATTCATATAAAGTCGGTGAAGTTAGTGTGACAAGTGATGTGACTTTGAAACAATAGGAGCCTGAAAAAAAATAAGGTTCACTTTCAATTCGATTTTTCTCTATCGATTCGGTGGTCAGACGCTTCAGTTAAAAATCCTTTTTGACAAAATCACACCAAGTGTGACTTTAAAGTCACACTTTTTACGAAAAGGTATGACTTTAAAAGACCATGCTCGTGCAAGGCCCAGCAATTGCTGAATTTTGAATTGGCGGGGACCCAGACTTAAGGTTACACTTGGTGTGATTTTGCCAAAAATTATTTTTAACTAAGACGTTTGACCACTGAATCGATAGAGAAAAATCTCAGCTACAAAATGGTGTAAAAACATCTGAGATAAGAAAACAAAAATTCATATAAAAAGTCGATGAAGTTAGTGTGACCCAAGTGTGATAGTGAAAACACTGTTCTCGATTATCGAAAATACCAAAGGCAAAGCAATTCAAAACCAGATTAGTTCACTCAAATAATTAATTTCACTCAAATCATCCGAAAACTGGCGATCCCACCCTCTATTTTGTCATTAAATGCAGTGAATGGTCAGAGGAAAGGGAAAGGAAGGGGGGTTGGAACACTTCCATCACCCTCTCCCAACTGTTGTTGTTGTGAGGCTTTGTTTTTGCCTGCTGCTGCTGCCTCACCATCCAGCAACTTGACTCCCCCACCCAAATGACCTCCACTGACCTTGCCTGCCCTTGCCACCACTTTATAAGGACCAGGGCAGGCAGTCATCAACAGGAGGAGAGCCTCACAACAACAATAAAAGCACATAAATAATGGAGAGTAATCGTCATTGTCCTCACATAACCCCAGTAATTTGGGCGGGAGTAATGAAAACATCTGTTTGTTCAAAGAGTCTTCATGCCTTTTGTGTGCTCTGATTTGGCAATGAGTTCATTTGTAAAAGGGGCAGGGCAGATGCAACACACGACCCTTGCATACTTACTACTGAACACACCAACTATTTAGATGAGCTTGCATTGTTGGGTCACAAAAAGTATGAACCGTCTGATAAACCGTCTGAAAGAACTGCGCCTGAAGCTCCAACCAACCAGCATCGCCGTGGATTTTGAGCTTGCCGAATGGAATGCATTTGAGGTTAGTTTACGGATGCTGTTTTTCTCTGATCTGAATTTTTTTTTGTTTAGAAAGTTTTCAAGAAGATCCAAGTGCGCCCATGCTTCTTTCATCTGCAGAAATCGATTGTGCGGAATGTGTGCGACCAAGGTGGAAAGTCTCTTTACGATGGCAACGAGGAGTTTCGGCGAGAAGTTAATTGCCTGGCAGCATTGGCATTTGCCCCTTCTGAAGATGTTGGTCTAGCCTTTGTGGATTTAAGGTAGTATTTTATGTTCAGCAAGTTCAGGAATAATAAGATTTTCTTTTAGGGAAAACTTTTTGCTTTCGAAAAATGCCGCTCAACTAGAAATTCTTCTTGATTATTTCGAGGACAGTTATATTGGCCGCAGGACAACCGCAGCAAAGAGAAGGAAACCAAAATATTTATTTTTAATTTTTTTTAATCAGCAAGCTGGAACTAGTGAACTAAACTTTGCAAACTAGATTTTTATTTTCAGGTATCCGGCAGAGAAATGGAATCCAAAAGAACTTGTCGTAACAGATCAGCCAAGAACTAGCAACGGAATGGAATCTTTCAATGGCCAGATGATCCGAACAATAGCAGATTCCCATCCTACCATCTGGAAACTGATTGGGGACTGCGCGATGAATTTAGACTTTTCCTGCAAAGGTGGAGAACGTTCGCCGAAACGTGGGATCGCCTACCGTCAGCTGGATGAACGCCTCAAGAACACAGTCGCTCGCTACAATGAGATGTCCAAAGTTAAGTTTCTTTTTTTTTAGAATTCAGAGCTTCCAAAAGTTTGGCTGATTACCTTTTTTCGTTGTCAATTTCCTTTTCTTTTTTTAGGTCTTCGCTCTCTCATGTCACTTCTACTACTTACTACTTACGGCACATGGTTATGGTGGAATTGAAGCCTGGATTAACACAAATCTGTTTTCCTATGATGTTGTCCTTTTTCCGATTCATCATCCAGGACACTGGGCTTTGCTTGACAAGAAGGAGATTGGCTACTATGAATAATGACGGAACAGAGAATTTACACACAATTTGTTAATGATTTATTCTGAGCACAGACAATGGTTTTATTTTGTATTCAGGGAATTCCTGGATGCGGAGTCGATGAAGATACGGAAGTGTGGACTAGAAGACGACAAGTGGACATATACCAGTCACCAGGTTGCTTTTATTATCCAATGTCATCATTTATTATCCAATGTTATTATCCAGAGATCTAGGCATTTGAAATTGAATTTAAATTTGAAAATCAAATGTTTATTGTCTTTATTGTCAAATTTGACAGTGACTTTTCAATTTCAAGGGCAGTTTTATAGGCAAATCGACTACACTGAACACGAATCCAGTGTCATAATGACGAATTTCACTAGCAGGAAAAAGTTATGGGAAATTTGTGTTACAACTTATATAATGATTTTGCATATTTTGTCACGATTTTATGATAAACTAATGCTGTACTTAGTTTCAAGATGGCGGCAGTTTTTTGTTCTTCAGTTTTCTTATGAGCAATTAGCTAGAAGAAATCTGGACGCAGAGTTATGGCCATTTTATTGTCAAAATCAAGGATATCCGAAAACTGTAATTTTGGGGGGGAAAAATAAAAAATTTCTGTGAAACTACGGCTCAATAGATAGCCCTAATCAGTCTTAACATTTAAAAATGTAACTTGCCTTGTTGAAATGAGAATATACAAGAGAATCACCGGAAAGAAGTTAAAAATTGAATGGCCTTGAATGTCACATTTTCAGAAATTTCAAATGCCTAGATCTCTTCATTTTAATTACAATTTTAAAAACTCATTGAACCATCGTGTTCACCGCAAAATTCTGCACCAGAATCAACAGAAATCACCACCTGCCTTTGTCGTGTTAAAGTTTCTGCAACAGTTCCTTGAAAAATATATGCACCCCTGGTTTGGAGCAACCGCAGAGAGGTTGAACAGCACAACTTTCTACACTTTCACTTTTTAGTTTTCCGCTATCGGATAGACTAAAAACTGGGGAGAGCAAAAGGGAAAAAAAGATTCAGAGCGTGCAGCCAGCAGAAGCAACAGCCAAAGTCTACTGCGCATGAAATCATTGAAGTAATCTTTGTCGCCGTAGAGCAGGGTTGCTTGCTAGATTGCTCTCTATCCCAGACATATGCATATATATTATATCAACAACCATCCAAAAAAGGAAGAATAGATTAAAATTGAGCGCTACCCGATTTCACTTTTATTTGCTCTACAAATAATGTTTCGAAAATCAGCTAAACAATAGCCATAGCTTTAACCAGGGGTTCGATCGCGAATTTCTAAAATAAAGGCATCTAATGTCAAAAATAAAGGCAATTTAAAGGAATTTTCACCAAAATAAAGGCAACTTAAAGGCATGTTGTCCCTATGCTTCAAACCCGACAAAAATCAACAAAAAAACAACTTTATTGAGGAACATAGCATATTTTTCTCCCCCTTTCCTGCTTTCAACAACTCTTTCTGCCCAAGAAAGTAGTCATAACCAGTGTTTTTGAAAATGACACTGACATTTGAAAAGTGACACTGACGTCACTGTCAGTGTTACTGTCATGTCACTTTTCAGTTTTTTCCCCAAATGTCACTGTCATTTTCAAAAACACTGGTCATAACTTTCATAACATTCGTCAAAATGTGCCTTTATTTTCAAAAAAAAAATTAAATGCAAAATTTTCAAATTAAGGGCAATGCCTTTAATTAAGGGATATAATCGGACCCCTGGCTTTAATTAAGGGATATAATCGGACCCCTGGCTTTAACATAAATGGGCACATCTTGTAATTTTCAGAAAATGTACGCATGATCATCACATCAGCCTTAATTTCAAAGCATATTTGATAATGAATGAAGCTACTAGCCGTATCCTTTGGTTCATAATAAAAAAAACCAGAACTTGTGCCATGTGAAAATAAGACATAATAGGGGAAAATCCAGGGAAATCTTATGAAAAAGGGTATCTTATGAAAAAAAAAACAATTTAAAAGTCTTGACTAATCTATAGCATTTTTTCCATTTCCATTTCCATTACCGTATAACCTCTATTAATAGACTATTATTATTTTTCAACCCTTCCAAAATCGGGAAATTTTGGGGTCGATCACGAGATTTTTGGATGAAAATTAAAAATCTAAAAAGTGGAATGTGTAGATCTGCGAGTTAAGAAAACGCAATAAACAGCTTTGCGAAATATTGACTCTGCTCCGAGATACAGACCCTCAAAGTCGATCCAACGACACCAAAATTGCGTATGGGTCATATAAAAATCAAAGATCTAAAAACATTTTCGGCCTGAAAAAGCGAAAATAAAAAATTCTTCGGCTTTTCAGGCCGAAAATGTTTTTATGTAAATATCCGTGATTTTTATATGACCCTACCGCAATTTTGGTGTCATCAGAAAGCTATAATAAGACTTTACGAAAAAAATTTATGTCAACATGGATAAAAACTAGAGTTGTGAAATTGCTCGAGCAAATACTATTCGAGCAATTTCTCGAGCAATTGCTCGTTTTACGAGCAAATTCGAGCAAATTCTTAGGCTTAACTATTACAACACACAACCCACCGTGCAGCGTTTCTGAAGGGTTATTTTTCTAAAATAGCTCCAGCACCAATTGAGCGACTTAAACTTCGACATTGCAGTACCTAGAGAAAATATTAAAGCAACCGATAAAAATCTAACAAAACCGGAGCCAGAGCGAGCAACTATCTCTAACTAAATGAATCATTGGACTGCATTTTTGCAACATTAACAGTAGGTGGCAATTTGAAAAGGAATGTTTACAAAAAAAATAAGAAAATTTGTCAAAATTTTCAAAAGATTTGTTCAAGTCTTTGGAAATGTGTACAAAAGCATTTGCTCAAATTTATATAGGCGAGCAAATACTCGGAGCAAAACCGAGCAATTGCTATCAATTGCTCGAGCAATGCTCGTTTCACAACCCTAATAAAAACGCAATTTTAGGAGAATAAAGCGGGAATTCAAATCACATATCTCAAACATTAAATTCTGACAAGTTTAAATTAATTTTAAAAGTCTTAAAAATCGAAGAAAAATATTCTTTGGTCCCCCCTATGTTTTCGGTTTGGGGGCGTAGGGGTTAATCGAGTGGGGGGCTAAGGGGTAAAGTGCTCCAAAAAAAATTATCAGAGAGAAAAAACAGGGTGTTGTTATGGCTAAAATTCCGAAAATGTCTGAAAGTAGCAAATTCCGCGTTGACAACGCTGAACATGTTTATTTCTGAAAACTTTAGCTTCAACAAATGTTTAAGAATTGACAAGCTCAAACCCTACGCAATTTTGTTTGGTGTTACAAATTACAAAAAATAAAGAAAAAAGCCAACAGTCATCGCCCAAAAAAATAAATGTGTCTTGCAGCTAAAAAGTGAAAGTGGCTGGTCAACCACCGCACATGCACACCATTGGAATTAGAGCGAAACAGAAGCAATGGGGCAGAAATCCCTTTTCCTGCATGCATACTACAATGACGCTATGGGGTGGGGGGCAGGTTGAACAGACACAACAACATCAACACTCACTCCACCAAAAAAACCAAGTCAGAAAAAAGTGAAAAGAGAGATTTGACCTTATCCGCAAAAACACTTTAGCCAACGCAGGCACGTGCACACAATTTACAACACTTTTATAATAATATATTTTGGGGCAGTTTTCGATTACGAAAATGTCCTTTATTTTCAAATTTTGAGTTCGGAGTAGAGGTGATGACGGGACGGGATCCAGTCGGGATCCGGATCCCGCCCGATCCAATTTTGGTCCAAAATCCGAAATCCCGCCCGACCATTACCCGAATTCCCGATCCCGAAAATCGTCAAATCCCGACACGATTTTTTATAGCATTTTCATCAATTAGTCATTATTTGTTTGATGAATTCTGCTGCATTGTTTTTGCTTTTGTACGTTGATGCGCTCTTTATCTTTTGCATTTCCAGATGAGTGTTATTTGGAGCATCGATCTTTTGCAAAACTGTCGGCTACTGAAGCGAAATGTGGAGTGTGCGGCAATGTCATCAAGATGTGGGGCGGTAGCACCGCCCGATTGAATGTTTGCTTATAAAGTGATGTTCATTGTTGTAAAAAAGCGTGAATAAATGATTTTTTTAAATGGCTGCGTGTGTGCGTGGGGTAAAGGAAAGGTTGTTAAAGGCTACTGAATGCAGAAACGATGCGACTAGTGGTAATTTTTCACTTAGATTTAATATTAGCCAAATCCCGAAATTTGTTCAGGATCCCGACGGGATCCCGAATTTGAAAAATCCCGATCCCGAAATATTTTTGGCCGAAAATCCCGTCCCGAAATCCCGTCCGAACCGGTTTCATCACCTCTAGTTCGGAGGCCTGCGTTATCTCTAATTATTTTCTGCACCTTTTTTTAAATTAACACCCACATTGAGGATGATTTGTCGTAGTAAAAACATTTTTTTAAGAATATTTAATAATGAGCTTTTGCGGCATTGAGATTCTACTACAGTCGAACCTCGATAGTAGATACCCCCTCGGGACCGGGCTAGGGGGTATCTACTATCGAGGGGTATCTATTATCGGGGGTATCTACCGGGGTACTATCGAGAGGCAGACAACCAAATTTTGGGTCAGAAGTATCCATTATCTAGGGTAAAGTGGAATCGGTTTAAATGCTAACCCAACAGTGATACTTTATTCAACTAACGAAGAATAACAACTGCGATTAAACAAGAATTAGGTTAGCGGCTTGAAGAAATCACTGAGAGAGCTCTGCTTCCTTTTCTTTTGACCATCCTGCCAGAAAGCTTCATCAAGGCGTCGCTCTGACGGAGGAGCTCGGGATTCGCAAAATTGTTTTCTACGTATTGACGGACCAATCGCAATGCACGCTGAGCCTCTAGACGAGTGATGGGCGCTTCTTCCATTTCAACGTCGCTGTCCACATCAATGTCCGCAGCGGATTGATTTCCTTCAGTCGTTAAAACGTCTTCAGCGAGCTCATCCAAAGACAGTACGCCGTCTATAATAACATGGAACAGATAGAAATATGCTCATGAAGTTATTGCACTTAAGGTTTTACAGACTTACCCGTTGCCAAATCACTGTCCAAATTCAGATAGTTAGCGAGTTCTACTCCATCACCGATTTCTCCTTGCAAACGCAGACCATTCCAAAGCTCAAGCAATTCATCATCGAGTTCGTATTCCGCCAACATTTCATCATCGAGTTCGGGCTCCGCAATCAATTCGCCAAGATCTGGATCATACAGCAATTCATCGAGATCGGGATCCAGCATAAAGTTGTCACCACCATGGAGTACGGACTCTTGAACGACCTAGAAAATTTACGCATTTAACTAATCCACAATTATAAAATTTAATTCTTACAAAAGACGCCTTCCTGAAACAATTCCGTACGGTTTCCGGCTTCACATCTCCCAAGCACGTCTCAACAAATGCAGCGCGTTTAGCAAATTGAAACGGAAATCTTGCTTGTTGTCAATGGCCTTGATTCGTTCTCGAAGGAGGTAACGCCTGTATTGCACAGGTTTTGAATGATGCCCTGATCCATAGGCTGAAATATATTCGTCAAATAAAGCTAATCATAACTTATTCAATTCAGAATTTGCCTGAGACAACGCCGTCGTATTCGGCGGAAAGAACTTCACTTTGATACACTCCAGAGTAACATTCGGCGGGTGAGCAGAGCAATTATCAAGATAGAGCAAGACCTTTCTTCCATCTTTCTTTAACTTCCTGTCCCAAGCCTTTAGCCATCCTTCGAACAATTCCCCTGAAAAAAAAACAAATTGAATAAACGTGTAATAAGAATCGAAAAAACAACTAGGTAACCTGTCATCCACGCTTTCTTGTTTGCCTTATATTCCACTGGCACCATAGCATTTTGAAGCATCGAGGCTTTGCTGATCGACCGATAACGAGCAAGGGAATCTTCTCCGAACCGGACATATTGCCACCAACAAGCACTGTGACTCGCTCTTTGCTCTTCTTTCCGCCTGCACATTTCTCTTCTAAAATATTTTCAAATCATCAGATAAATCACATCTTTGCCAAACCTTGAAAAGCCATTGTTTTTTTAGGAAGCACTTTCCAGAATAAGCCTGTTTCATCGACGTTAAAGATGTCGTTCGGTGAGTAATCGACAAGAGAGAACGCAGAACTTCTCCCTGCCATCGAGCCAGGGATTCCACATCAACTGCTCCAGCTTCACCTTGCTCCATTTTGAATCTGATACCATGCCGATGCTTAAATTTCTCCAACCAACCTCTGCTAGCTTTGAATTCGATGATATTGAGCTTGGATGCGAGAGTTCGGGCTTTCCTGAAAAAGATATCAAGTGAAGGATTGATTGACAACGCAAAAACCAATAATTCTCACCATCAAAATATCACCTCCAACAGGAACATTCTGAGCTCGGGTTTGCTTCAGCCATTGAACGAGTGCTTGCTCCAAATTTTCGTGCCTACCTGCTTTTAGCCGAGCCCTCTTTGCTTCTGTCCCACCGTCAATTGCTCCGAGAATTGCTGTCTTGTTTTGGATGATACTTTGCACTGATGCTTTCTTTAGCCCGAATTCTTCTGACAGCACTTTGTAGCTTTTGCCCTCGCTGAATCCTTCTATAATTGCCCTTTTCGTCGCCAAATCTATCTTTCTTTTTCTTTGCGAAGTATCCATCGGGTACCTGAATGAACTAACGAATTTAAATAATATCGCGAGATTTCGAGCCAAACATGCCAATTAAAAAAATAGGCATCTGAACAAACAATTTCAAAATTACACTTTGAAAAGAGATGGCTTTCCATTTAGACTTGAGTGTTAGAGGTATCTATTATCGAGGGCAAAATAAAGGTCAGTGTAAGAGTCAGAAGGTATCTATTATCGAGGGTATCTATTATAAGGGTATCTACTATTGGGGGTATGATTTGCCTTATTATAAGTAAAACCAACCAAATATGCGCTAAGGGTATCTACTATCGAAGGGTATCTATTATCGGGGGTATCTACTATCGAGGTTCGACTGTATACAAAAATTAAATTTGTTTTGGAGGGGGTACAGACGTTCCCCGCAAAATGAAACTTTTTTTTCCCCAGAAGAAAACTTTTAAACTACTTTTTTTAAACAACATGGGGCCAAGGCTTTTTTGGGTTTTTTGAAAATTTTTCGATTGTGTCCGAACCTCCCTTTTGACCGAAAAGTTCCCGGACAAAGTTTAAAGCCAATTTTTCAGTAAAATAAGAACATAAATGCATTTTTGGTACATCAGAAAGCACTTGTTCTCCTCTCTTGAATAGTGTGAATGGAGTGGTTGCTGTAGCTGGTCGCCCACTTCTTGCTCTGCCTTCATTGCGGCCTGTTTCACGAAATCAACTTGATGGCATCCCGAAACTGTTTCTTTGGAACATTCATATCACGAGCGATCTCACTTTGCTTCTTCCCTTCTTCCCAAAGTCGCACAATTCCTGCTTTCAGATTGGACATTCTAAAGCATGGAATTTATTGACATAAAACGACAAGCGATATACACTATTCAAGAGAGGAGAACAAGGGCTTTCTGATGATATAAAAAATGTTATGATCTTATTTTACTGAAAAAATTGGCTTCGCTTATCCTTTCGATCCTCAGATAACTACTCAAAACACCCAACAAACACCGATTATTACCTGAAAATACTAAAAAAACGCCTAAAATCGTCTAAACCTATCTTTCATCCTAAGACATGTACTACATGTTCCCATATCCCTTGAAATGTATAGTGTGCTGGTCTTGGTCGGGTACAATATCAGTTTTCGGTGTTTTCGGTTGTTTAAGTGATTTTTGGGTGATTTTAGATGTTTTGAGTGGTTTCAAGTGTTTTCAGTGATTTAAGCTAATAATCGCTGGTTTGGGGTGCTGGGCTGTTTAGGTGTTTTCGGGTGGTTTTGGCTGGTTTGGTTTACTAAAATTAAATTCTGAGCCTTGTTTTTGTTAGAAACCAAGTTGAAAAATCCGTACAGAAGTCCAATGATTAGGCGAAAATTTTTGAATTGGCGGGGACAATTACAAAACAGGTGGCCATGGTTCTTTAAACGATTTTCCTTGGTCCCCCTGTTGTTTGGCTCTGGCCTTTGGATGGTAAAGGCCAAACAGTGGGGGATAACCCAAAATCGTCATTTCACGATATATACCAAAAAATTGTCATCAAAACTGAGTCGATCTGCGTTTACAGAAAATTCAAAAAATGGCTTAAAAAAAGTTATGACCGCTTAAAAGTGTCAGAAAATTTTGAAACACCCTGGAGGACCGGGTATTCTACCCCGTTTTGGTCATTGGAGCTAGGCAAAAAGAGCCTCTATATGCATTTCAATCAAGAGTCTTGCTCGGATACAATTTTGGATACAATCTAAAACTTTTCAAAAAACAACTAAAAATGCCTTGGTCCCCCTTGGTATGATTTTGGGGAAACGTTTCCCCAAAATGAAAAAAGTTTCATCTCGGGTGAACGTCTATGCACCGCAATGGGCAAACCTTTTTCTTGCCGTAAAAAGACTTTTCTTGCCGAAAAAAAAATTATTTCTGCCGCAAATTTTTTCTAGACGTAAAACGACTTTTCACGGCAAAAGAAAATTGGCGTAGTGGCAGAAAGAAGTATTTCTACGGCAAAAATTTTTGCACCAAAAAAAGGTTTGTCCTCTGGGAATGGCTGAAATTAATTTCTCAGGTTCAAGAACCCCAGTAATTTGCCCCGTCAAATCTTAAAAATTTGTTTCTTTCAAGTATTTCTAAAGCGTTTTGTCTAATTTTAAAAAAAAACGTGTAGCAATGGATCTTAGCTTCATGATAAGCTCTCGATCGACCTAAAATAAAAAAGTTGCGGAAAAAGTCTTTTGAATGAATCGAATGTTTAGAAAAATTTGCTCCATCCAAAGACCGGCAGTAACTTCCATTTGTACAAACTTTTTAAATCGTATAAAGTAAGTTGATAGCTTGTTGGAAAGCTGAGATCTAGGGCTACAACCTGGTATAAACATTTTTTAAGAAATTTATAAAATTTTAGAGAAAAAATTTCAAATTTAGCAGGTCGAAGTATTGATTTGACGGGATTTTTTAATCTTTTGGCGGGTGATTTCAACCACATCTGATTTCAGTCTTTAGGTTTTGTGTTCTACCACTCACAATGTAGCTTTGTTTTAAGGCAATATTTAGAGTGGACATTTGCCCACAAAACGGCTAACGTTTAGATAGCAAAACTAAAATGTCATAAATGCAAAATATTTCAACAAAGAATGTGTGCGTTGAAGGGTTAGAGCAAAGTTTGTTGACTACTACTTGGCCCAATCAAAGGTTTGGCAATTAATTTGAATGGGAGCTGCTGACCCAATTGTTTGTTGTTGCTGTCATCTTATTGGCTTTGTTTGCCGTTGTGCTTGCTGCTGCTGCTGCTGCTAGTGCAACTTCCAAGGGTGGTGCTGGTGATGACCAAATGAGTGAGGTCAACGCTGTGGGTCACTCACCACCCCCACCAGCTGACTGCCCATCCATCTAACCCACAGCGGCTGTTCTTTTTGTTGTTGTGTGCTGCCGGCCACTAGATAAGGGCTAATGTGGTAAACAAATTTTTATGGCATGTATATTTTGATCTGCAATAAGGAAATAAAATACACTGACACACAACACACAGCTCATTCCAATTTGCTGGATAGTTTGCTGGCTAGCACAGTTTTTATTAATTTAGCATTCGAGTTTAAGCGTCTCTAGAGTAAATTTTATACGCTAAAAACGATAAAAAAGTGGTTTTCCGACATTTTCCTGACCAAAAAGGTGGTTTTCAAAAAAATTGACTTTTGGATCCAAGGGTTGATAAAAAGTTTCAGTCACAACTAAGGCAAACCAACGTAAAGTGAACCTCGAAAAGATGGGATTTGAACATAGTTTTGTTAACTGGGGCCTATCGCTTAAAAAAAACTCTGGTATGCATGCTTTTTCATGTATCCAGAGTCACTCTCGAGTGATTTGTGTCTAAGGTATGTGGGTGTGGGCATCTGCTCAAGCCTCCGCCATCAGAGTCACTGAGTGATTTGTGTCTAAGGTATGGGTGTGGCATCTCAACCCAAGCCTCCATGCATCCAGAGTCACTTCGAGTGATTTGTGTCTAAGGTATGGTGTGGCATCTCAACTCCAAGCCCCCTCCATGCATCCAGAGTCACTTTCGAGTGATTTGTGTCTAAGGTATGTGGGTGTGGGCATCTCAACTCAAGCCCCTCCATGCATCCAGAGTCACTTTGAGTGATTTGTGCCTAAGGTAGTGGGTGGGCATCTCAACCCAAGCCCTCCATGCATCCAGAGTCACTTTCGAGTGATTTGTGTCTAAGGTATGCGGGTGGCATCTAACCCAAGCCCTCCATGCATCCAGAGTCACTTTCGAGTGATTTGTGTCTAAGGTATGTGGGTGTGGGCATCTCAACCCAAGCCCCTCCATGCATCCAGAGTCACTTTCGAGTGATTTTGTGTCTAAGGTATGTGGGTGTGGGCATCTCAACTCCAAGCCCCTCCATGCATCCAGAGTCACTTTCGAGTGATTTGTGTCTAAGGTATGTGGGTGTGCGCATCTCAACCCAAGCCCTCCATGCATCCAGAGTCACTCTCGAGTGATTTGTGTCTAAGGTATGTGGGTGTGGGCATCTCAACTCCAAGCCCTCCATGCATCCAGAGTCACTTTGAGTGATTTGTGTCTAAGGTATGTGGGTGTGGGCATCTCAACCCAAGCCCTCCATGCATCCAGAGTCACTTTCGAGTGATTTGTGTCTAAGGTATGTGGGTGTGGGCATCTCAACCCAAGCCCCTTCATGCATCCAGAGTCACTTTCGAGTGATTTGTGTCTAAGGTATGTGGGTGTGGGCATCTCAACTCCAACCAACCAAGCCCTCTTCGGGGGCGCAGGGGTCTTGATGGGTAAAAGATGATTTTTATAAACACCTCCACATCTCAGAAATTTTCACATGACTCACAGGCAGCTTATATGTCACAAAAAGCCTTTTTCCTTTCTAATGACTACAAACTTGATTGGATTACAAACTGATAGAAAATGCAGTAAAAATGTAATTAAAAAAAGTCTTTTTTGGGCACTTGTGATTGTATGCCAACTTTAAATGCCGTTTAACTTTTTTTCGGACAAGGAAGAGACCCCAGGCTTGTAAGTAAAAATTATTCAGCATGAAAAATTCTACAACCCTAGCGGAAAAAAACCGACACCCCAGAAGATCACTATCCCGCTCTTCTCTGATATTGGCTCAAAATTACAAAACCAGCTTGTTAAGCACAGACTGGTTAAAGCACAGACCTAGATGAGCCATTAGTCCTTGCAAGGATTTCGTCCACTTCTGTGTCATTCCTAAGTTTTTCTGCCAGTTCGGTCAAATTGACTCCAGCCAACTCTAGAGCTGTTATATTCACACCTATGGGTCCCTCGATTTCGATGCCTGAAAGAATTTTGGTTGGCAAGGTTTTCTAAAAATTAAAGGTACAGATAAAAAAATTTCTGATACAATTTTGATGGCGCAGTTTACAAAATTTAATACCTTCAAAATCACTAGCGTTGAAGCTGTCAATAGCTGTTGGCACATAGTCAGCACAGATTCCAGGCAAAAAGAGCCCGACTTTTTCGTAGCGTTTATAGCTGTGTGGTGGAATGTGGAGACGTAGTTGATCAGCTGCTTCTGGCCACAAAATGTAAAGCACAGGACTGCAAATACAAATACTAATTCAACTGGTGTGGATTAAAAGAGCAAACTTGGTCTCATCAGTGGCATCTATTTGGACCCAGGCCTTTTCAAATGCAAAAGTGTTATTGGCATTCTCTTCCAATCGCTCTAGAATTTGCTTCGAGAGAGCCAAGTTCTGTCAAACATCGATTTTAACTGATTTAGGTTTAAAATAAAGATCTTGTTGCTTTGGTTTTTGATAAAACACCACCGGACTCTGGTCTTGATAGTTTCGACTTTGCTGGGAAAGGCACGATCACCCCCTATCAAAGAAAGTCATACATCAGAAGGCTAGGGGAAACTTGCCAAATACGAAAATTGCCAAAACGAAAATCGCCAAATCACAGTTCGCCAATACGAAATTTACCAAATCGAAACTTGCCACAATAAAATTAGCCAAACTTGGGTTTCACCTGAAAAAGATTGATCAACGCTAAATTGCTACCTATCTCTATTAGGAAAAATCTGCTATTGCCAAATTTCGTCTTGGCTAAATGTGATTTGGCGATTTTCGTTTGGAAAAATTGGTCCTGACAAACTTCGTTTCGGCAAAACATACGTTTGGCAATTTTCGTTTTCGCCAACTTTCCCCTAACCCATCAGAAGATAGCTCTATTGGAGCTGGTTACGAAAGCGTTCGCAAAATCTGCTACGTGTTAGATCAAAATCTTCTGCCGGAAACATGCTAAAATACTTTTATGCCTTATTTTTTAAAATTCTTATCCAAAAATATACTAAAACAATGAAAAGTCGCTATCTAACAATAAGCATGGATGAGGAATTGGCAAAATAGGGATTATATAAGATGAATTTTGAGGTATAATCCTGAAACCAAGTTAAGTATTTGTGCTGAATAGGTTTGGTGTATTTTAGGATTGGGCAAATAGCCATCCATTTTTAAATCGGCCATATTGCCCCGACCCGGCCATATTGCCCCGACCCGGCCGTATTGCCCCGACCGGACATATTGACCGACCCGGCCATATTGCCCCGACCCGGCCATATTGCCCTGACCCGGCCATATTGCCCCGACCCGGCCGTATTGCCCCGACCTGACATATTGACCGACCCGGCCATATTGCCCCGACCCGGCCATATTGCCCTGACCCGGCCATATTGCCCCGACCCGGCCATATTGCCCCGACCCGGCCATATTGCCCCGACCCGGCCATATTGCCCCGACCCGGCCGTATTGCCCCGACCGGACATATTGACCGACCCGGCCATATTGCCCCGACCCGGCCATATTGCTCTGACCCGGCCATATTGCCCTGACCCGGCCATATTGCCCCGACCCGGCCATATTGCCCCGACCCGGACATATTGCCCCGACCCGGCCATTTTCACAGTCATTTCTACTGTGAATTTCCACAGTTATACAATATTTTATAGTTGAACGACCATGGATTTGAATGCAGAGGTGTGTGCAAAATTTGAATTGGCGGAGGACACTTCTTTTTCGTCTAGAACTATACTCTTTTGAGTCGTTCGAAATCATTCAAAAGAGTATAGTTTTAGACGAAAGAAAACTGTCCCCCGCCAATTCGAATTTTGCTCATGCCGCTGCGTTCAAAAACATGTTTCTTTGATAAGTTAAAGGGTTGGTCAAATGGCCGGCCATTTTGAAATCGCTCGGCCATATTCCGCAATATGGCCGACCATATGGCCATCACCCAAGGTGGTGGCCATATGTGGTATCCAGATGGTGGTACCCAGATGGTGGTAGTACCGTATCCATGTGGTGGTATCCAGGTGGGGATACTTAAGTGGTGGTGCCCAAAATGGTGGTATCCGAATGGTGGTACTCAGGTTGAGGTATCCTGGTGGTAGTACTCAGGTGGTGGTAGCCAGATGGTGGTAGTACCGTATCCATGTGGTGGTACCAGGTGGGGATACTTAGTGGTGGTGCCCAAAATGGTGGTATCCGAATGGTGGTACTCAGGTTGAGGTATCCTGGTGGTAGTACTCAGGTGGTGGTAGCCAGATGGTGGTAGTACCGTATCCATGTGGTGGTATCCAGGTGGGGATACTTAAGTGGTGGTGCCCAAAATGGTGGTATCCGAATGGTGGTACTCAGGTTGAGGTATCCTGGTGGTAGTACTCAGGTGGTGGTACCCAGATGGTGGTAGTACTGTATCCATGTGGTGGTACCAGGGGGGATACTTAAGTGGTGGTGCCCAAAATGGTGGTATCCGAATGGTGGTACTCAGGTTGAGGTATCCTGGTGGTAGTACTCAGGTGGTGGTAGCCAGATGGTGGTAGTACCCAGATGTTCATTTTCGCTTTTTGGGAATAGATTGGACACGTCATTTAACAAATAGTTGCATAAAAATTTCATGTTCAAACCTATTCTTTATCTATTTAAAAAAAAATTAAAATTTTCTATTTATCGAAAATTTCTAATGTTTTTCAAAACATGCCCATTCTAACTTATTAGAACAATTTAACATAAAAATTTTGGTATCAAACGATTGTCCGGAGACCTGTGAGCATTTAAGAAAAAAAGATGATTGAATTAAAATATTAAAACATAAAGTTATTGGTAAAATAAATTGCGCTCCGAATTCGGGACACCCTGTACATTTTCGTGCCCTACGATTATCTCAATGGCTGAGGAAGGAGGAATGCGCAATTACCTCGAGCCAGTCGTCGTCTTCTTCATTGTCGCTTTTGTCTTTGGATTCTTCTTTACTCACGCCATCCTCAACATTTTCTACCTTCTCACCTATTTCGGGTTCTACTGAAGATGTTTCCACTTTATCAGCAACAGCCCTTCTTTTTTTAGGTTTACTGTTGAGTTGTTGGTCATCGTTGTTCTCTTCTTCTTCATTGTTTTGACTAAAAAAAAAATTTATTTCATGAGGTCAAATTTAATGGTCTTTTTCGTCAGTTCACCTCATCAACTTGACAACATGTTTCTTTTCACTGGTCAAAATCTTGTCAGTTTTTACTTTTGATGTTGGCGACACAGAAGTTGTGTTGACACTCTCTTCCACCATACGATTCAATTGAATGGCTAGTTTGGTGAGTATTTCTGTGTTCGGCTGAAGCTCCACCTCAATTGAAACACAATTTTAGTACAGTCGAGTCTCTCCCGCCTTGGGTCCGACACTTTTTTAAGCCAATTTTTAAAATGTTTTTCCAGTTGTCTTTGGTTGTTTTAGTCCGAAATATCGTAAGGATTCCGATTTTGCCGATCGTTTCTCCCAAATCCTTTCACATTGCCATAAAGACCCACGGATCTCGTTTATCCGACACGTGATTTTTAAAAAGAGGTGTCGGATAAACGAGAGCCGTGGGTCTTTATGGCACCGTAAAAGGATTTTGGAAAAACGATCGGCAAAATCAAAATCCTTGCGATATGTCGGACTAGACTGGCGAATCACATCTGGCAAAAGACTTCGAAAATTGAGCTAAAAAAGTGTCGGACCCTAGGCGGGAACGAACTTGAGGGGGTGTCACATAAACGAGACTAGACTGTACGAAAAACATTGAGTCCATATTATTTTCAACAAAAAATTTAAGGGGATTCTTTGTTTTGAATGCCTGCGGCCAACGGCACTATTTGAAAATTTTAAATTTTTCATGAAAAATTGAAAAATGAAAATTTTTCAGTTTTCATTTTCAAATTTTCACTGCACTTGTTTCTAATTTTTACATCTAATTTCGAATTTTTTTAAATACGCGGATGAAAAACAAGGCCTTCTTCACCGAAGCCTTCGTTGCTGCCACTGTTAGTGGTTGACATCACCTGAATTGGAAGCAGCGCTTTGGAGCTTATTTGGAGTGATTTGGAAGAATTTTTAAACATTAAAGTTTAATAGCTTATAAACTGAAAAAGTGAATTCTGATGCGATTTTTGAGCTCATGAAATGAATTTCTGAATTTCCCCTATTAAATATCAATGAATTTCCCCTATTAAACATCGACACTCTATTTTTCCACCGATTTAAGAACCGATTTGTCGGATTTGAACTTCTTCGTCAGAGCTTTCTTCGCTTGAGAACATTTTCCTGGAAAAGAATACATAAAATTACAAGAAAACCACAAAAAAACAGGGAATTTTGTTTTTGCAAAATTATGGTGACCCATAGGTCTACCACCAAATTTTCATGCAAACAAGCAAAAAATTTCATTTACAATTTACATTTAGTGCCCTTGAAAATGTAAATTTGCAAAGAAAAATGAAAAAATTTACAATTTTGCATTTTCAATTTACAGTTAGTGCCATAGGCCCCCGGTCATCCCGTCATCAATTTTTCAAAATTTTCGACTTATTTTATTGATGTTTAATAGGGGAAATTCATTGCACTGAGCTCAAAAATCGCATCAGAATTCACTTCTTCAGTTTATTCAAAGCTATTCAACTTTAATGTTTAAAAATTCGGTTCTACCGGAGAATCCGGTCCCATTTTTGCCTTGGTCTCCCTGTTGTTTTTTTTCCTTGGTCCCCACTTTTTTCCTTGGTCCCCACTTTTTCCTTGGTCCCCACTTTTTGCCTTGGTCTCCTGTTTTTTTCCTTGGTCCCCACTTTTTCCTTGGTCCCACTTTTTGCCTTGGTCTCCTTGTTGTTTTTTTTTCCTTGGTCCCCACTTTTTCCTTGGTCCCCACCTTTTGCCTTGGTCTCCCTGTTGTTTTTCCTTGGTCCCACATTTGCCTTGGTCTCCTGTTGTTTTTTTCCTTGGTCGCCACTTTTGCCTTGGTCTCCCTGTTGTTTTTTCCTTGGTCCCCACTTTTGCCTTGGTCTCCTGTTGTTTTTTTCCTTGGTCCCACTTTTTCCTTGGTCCCCACTTTTTTCCTTGGTCCCCACTTTTTGCCTTGGTCTCCTGTTGTTTTTTCCTTGGTCCCCACTTTTTGCCTTGGTCTCTGTTGTTTTTTTTTCCTTGGTCCCCACTTTTTCCTTGGTCCCCACTTTTGCCTTGGTCTCCTGTTGTTTTTTTCCTTGGTCCCCACTTTTTCCTTGGTCCTCACTTTTCCTTGGTCCCCACTTTTGCCTTGGTCTCCTGTTGTTTTTTTCCTTGGTCCACTTTTTGCCTTGGTCCCCCTGTTGTTTTTTTCCTTGGTCCCCACTTTTGCCTTGGTCTCCTGTTGTTTTTTTCCTTGGTCCCCACTTTTGCCTTGGTCCCCTGTTGTTTTTTTTTCCTTGGTCCCCACTTTTTGCCTTGGTCCCCTGTTGTTTTTTTCCTTGGTCCCCACTTTTTGCCTTGGTCCCCCTGTTGTTTTTTTCCTTGGTCCCCACTTTTGCCTTGGTCTCCTGTTGTTTTTTCCTTGGTCCCCACTTTTTGCCTTGGTCCCCTGTTGTTTTCCTTGGTCCCCACTTTTTGCCTTGGTCTCCCTGTTGTTTTTTCCTTGGTCCACTTTTGCCTTGGTCTCCTGTTGTTTTTTTCCTTGGTCCCCACTTTTGCCTTGGTCCCCTGTTGTTTTTTTCCTTGGTCCCCACTTTTTGCCTTGGTCTCCCTGTTGTTTTTCCTTGGTCCCCACTTTTTGCCTTGGTCTCCCTGTTGTTTTTTTTCCTTGGTCCCCACTTTTGCCTTGGTCCCCTGTTTTTTTTTCCTTGGTCCCCACTTTTTGCCTTGGTCTCCTGTTGTTTTTTTCCTTGGTCCCCACTTTTGCCTTGGTCTCCTGTTGTTTTTTCCTTGGTCCCCACTTTTGCCTTGGTCCCCCTGTTGTTTTTTCCTTGGTCCCCACTTTTGCCTTGGTCTCCTGTTGTTTTTTTCCTTGGTCCCCACTTTTTGCCTTGGTCCCCCTGTTGTTTTTTTCCTTGGTCCCCACTTTTGCCTTGGTCCCCCTGTTGTTTTTTTCCTTGGTCCCCACTTTTTGCCTTGGTCCCCCTGTTGTTTTTTTCCTTGGTCCCCACTTTTTGCCTTGGTCTCCTGTTGTTTTTTTCCTTGGTCCCCACTTTTTCCTTGGTCCCCACTTTTTGCCTTGGTCTCCTGTTGTTTTTTCCTTGGTCCCACTTGCCTTGGTCCTGTTGTTTTTTTATGATAGGGTAGGTTTTAGACAATCCAAAACAATAACTGGGAAGCAGGGCAAAAAGAAAAGGGGGACCAAGGAAAAAAACAACAGGGGGGACCAAGGCAAAAATGGGACCGGATTCTCCGGTAGCACCAAAAATTCTTCCAAATTCTTCCACACTTTTCAGTTTTTCATTTTCACTTTTCAAATAGTGCCGTTGGCCGCTGAAGAATTTTGGCAAAGACAAAACCAAAGTTTTTAGTATTTCAAAAATTCATATTTTTTTCAATATTTATTGGACATATGTAAATAATTTTGTATTTGTATCAACAAAACCAACTTTGAATGGATCACAAATGGGAGACCTCTCATCCACACCAACTCTTTTTGCATCTTCTGGATTTTTGTAAAGCAGGATTTGCTCGTGGTCTCCACAGATCTCTTTGTACAGCAAGCCGATCGCCTAAATTACTAATAAAAATTGCGTATTTTAGGAAGACGTATTGATATCGCTGTCTGAAGATATATTCACAATGAAGTGGCAGCATCTTGAATCAGACTCCTCACGTTTCAAAGTATGTTTATTTACACTGTGTTTTGACCACCTTTTTGCGGACCACCGAAAAACAAGTTACCAGCCAAAATTTAGCTAACCTAACTGGCTACAATTTGGATAAAACATTCTTAAAAAATGTTTTTAGGGCGCGGAAAGACATTTTTGGGAAATTTTTTTTTACAAAAAATTGGACTTTTTTCGCAAAAAACCGAGTACCTTGATACCCTTATTATTATTTTTACCTTGTTTTCTCACTGGACTAGGCAAAAAGAGCTTCTAATTGCATTTATATCTTACGAATCTTGCTCGGATTCATCTCTAAGGTAAGTGAGTGCGCGCATCTCTAACTCTCCAGCCGCCTACGCCCCCGAAGGGGGCTTAGCTTGGGGCTTGGGGCTTGGGGCTTGGGGGCTTGGGGCTTGGGGGCTTGGGGCTTGGGGCTTGGGGGCTTGGGGGCTTGGGGGCTTGGCTTGGTGGCTTGGGGGCTTGGGGGCTTGGGGCTTGGGGGCTTGGGGGCTTGGGGGCTTGGGGCTTGGGGGCTTGGGGCTTGGGGGCTTGGGGCTTGGGGGCTTGGGGGCTTGGGGGCTTGGGGGCTTGGGGCTTGGGGCTAGGACTTTGGATGCACACACCCACATACCTTAGACACAAATCACTCGAAAGTGACTCTGGATGCATGGAGGGTGCTTGGAGTTGAGATGCGCTCAGTCACATACCTTAGACACAAATCACTCGAAAGTGACTCTGGATGGATGGAGGGTGCTTGGAGTTGAGATGCGCACACCCACATACCTTAGAGACCAAACACTCGAAAATGACTCTGGATGCATAAAAACCACATCCAAACCAGAGTTTCTTTACGCGGTAGGTCCCAGTTATCAAAACTATGTTCAAATTCCGTCTTTTTAGGTCTTTAAAGCACTGACTACAGGGGGACCAAGACCGAAAGTGTATTTTTCGGCAAAAAATTTTTTTTTGAAAAGTGTCGACCGCGCCCTAAAACACGTTTTTAAGCACGTTTCAGATGCTATAGCATTGAAATAACACCATTTTGGGCCATTTTGGGACACTTCACAATTGTGTACTTTAGCCATAACAAGAAGTGAACCTACATCATGATCTCCAAACAAGTCCGTGTCTAACTCGAAATCTTTCAATCTGCGCTTTGTTTTGATCAGTTCATATTCCACTAGTGACAATTTCAATGGTTTGTCCAAGCCATCCTCTAATTCACCAGAATAGTCCACTCTAGAGTAGTTGCCACTCTTTAATTTAACAATGTTTGTGTGAACTGGAATAATCAAAAGTCTACAACAAAGTTGAATTCCAAACTAGAGTTAGAAGTAGTGGTGCTGTTCCAATATTGTTGCCAGGCTTCACACTCTTCTATTTTGGAAATGTTTAGACCTATTTGTCTGGCTTTGTAGGCGGCATCAATCCACAACACATCTCCTTCACTTTCTGCCAACACTGAAATTTAATATTGTCGAGAATCCTTGGTCTGACAAAAGTGATCTCAATCCTAATACTGACTTACTAACCTACTACTCACAATTTCACAACCTACAACTTTATAGTAAACTATAAAATGACCTGGTATCACTCCAATATCATCTCTGGTCGGACCAACTGGCTCTTCTATAGGTTTTTGCACCACTTTGCTTGCCTCTGTCTCCTTTTCATTTAATAATTTGGCTGGAGAATCAGTCACATCTTGTCCTACTGACATTATTGTTTAATTCTTTTAAGGCTTTCTTTTGCAATAATTAACATGGGAAGCACTGACTGTGAGAACAGCACATTCTGGTGCAGAATTTTACGGAGAATCCGAACCTGCAAACCGTTATAAAAAAGACCGTTTGGCTCGATCTTCCGGCCGATTTGCTCATAAAACTAGTGTTAAAATTTAGAAGTCCTTGTCGAAATTCAAATTCCTCTGGAGACAACAATTATTTAAACTTTCGAGAAATTAGATATTTGAATAATTATTGTCTCGGGAGGAATTTGAATTTTGACAAGGACTATTAAATTTTAAGACGAGTTTCATACGCAAATCGACCATGCTGAACACGAATCCAACATCTAAATTGCAGGTTGGTTTAGCAAAAAACAAGTTTCACGTTTTTAAATATTTCTTAGTTTTTTTGAAACCGTTGCTTAACACTCTTAAAACTCTATTTAGTTTTATTTTAAAGCACTTTTTGGTGCAGTTTTGTTTATTATTTCAAATGGTTTGTTGGTTTTGCTGAACAAACGGCTCTATCACATCTAATTTTACACATTTAAGTAAAAACCCTTTTGAAAAAATGACACAATGTTTTCTTTAGTCCAAAAGTTTTACATATAGTGATCATAAACACCTGAGCAATATGTCATTTGAGAGCTTAATTTCTGCCCTTCCTAACGAGTTATTGAAGTCATGCATGTGTATATAAAGTGTTTGAGTACCAGCTGATTTTATGAACATACCCAGGTCACATTTGACATTATTCAGAAATCGGCTGGAAGATCGAGCCAAACGGTCTTTTTTAAACGGTTTGCAGGTTCGGATTCTCCGTAAAATTCTGCACCAGAATGTGCTGGTCTTACAGTCAGGCCGGAGCCTGTTAAAAGAATATACCTGTAACGTTTTCTAATTCTTCTATTACTTTTGTGCTCTTCAGATATTCAGAATCTTCTTTTCTGCAAGCAAAGGTTCACATTAAATAGCGCCTTTATAGCACCCTCAAATTACTGAATCCCGCCTTCAAATTTCATATTACCGCTCTTATTTCAATTTTTTATATTTTTGCACTAGCGTGTAGCTCTGGATCTTGGCTTTCTAACAACTCTGCTGAATGATTTCAGGAATATTGAGATTAAAAATTTAAAAAAGTCAATTTTTTAAAAATCTCTAGACTTCTACAACTCTGGAATTGTTTGAAAGCTCATCAGACAACCAAGATCCAGAGATAATTTGTTCAAAAAAAATTAAAAAGTTTTCAAAAAACTAAAAAAATGGTAATGCAAATATGAGGGCTGAATTCAGACTTTCGAGGGCGTAATTCAGTAACAGCCATAAAATAAATATATGAAACTTGCTATGGGTAAACTTTGGGTAAAACATTAAATTCCTGATACAAAATTAAGTTCCTAAACAGGAATTCAAACCCACACACCTCACTCAAATCCACACCTTCCCTTCGAACCCTCACTTGTCTCCAACAGGCCAGTGAGGGTTTGGGAGTGTTGATTGAATTGTTTGGAGACAAATAAGGAGTGAGGGTGCAAATTTAAGCGAGGATTTTGAGTAGGGTCGGACAAATGGCCGTCTATTATTAAATCGGCCATATGGCCATGACCCAACCCTTGTTTGAATTGAGTGTTCGGATTCGTTTTTTTGAGACGTAGCTGTAAAACGACCATAGGTGTCGCCGGCAATGAGAATTTCACACGTTTAAATTCGCAAGGGACACCTTTTATTCCGAAAATGTTTAACATTATTTTTTAGAATTTGTAAATGTTTGTGAAGTGAAGTTACTTAGTCCAAAAAAGGTAATACCGTATTACCTCTAATAGCTCTCCTTGCTCTAATAACTCCCCCCCCTTAACTTTGAGGACCTATATCTCAGCCCAGAGTCAATTTTTTGCAAAGCTGTTTTACGCGTTTTCTTAACTCCCGCGAGCTCTACCGATTGCATTTTTCAGATTTTAGTTGAACGCCCAAAAATCTCGAGATCGAATTCCAAATTTTCCGATTTTTGGGCATCCAAAAAATAAAGCCCCCGGGGGAGCTATTAGAGGAAATATGGTAGTAGAGTAAGTTACTTGGTAGTGTAGTGTTAAAGCAGCGGCGGCCGGTCAGCGTTGTTGGCGTGTTCGATTCCCAGTGCTTGTTCTGCTTTTTTGATGATTCAATTACTAGTTTACTCGAAAATAATACTGAATATTTTCGAATAAAAATAGTGTCCGAGGTATCAATTTATATCAACTCATTGTGCTGGTTCATGGTAAAGCTGACGATGAATTCCAACAGTGGCTTCAAACAATTGGGCTGCTTCACACATCTCCATTGTGCATCTGTGGAAAACCTATGCGCTATAAACGACGATCAGATGGAAAGCAACGTTTTCGGTGCGACCGCAAAAACTGCAAGAGGGAAATCGGCTTCCTCAATGGGACCATTTTCGAATCGGCTCAAATAAGTCTGAAAGAAGTTAGTCGTTTTACTTTATCTATAGCATTTTATGGTATTTATATTTGAGATTTTTCTGTTTTCCTACTATTGGGTACATGATATGGCTACAGACAAGGTTCTGGAAAAAAGAATTTCGACGTGATGATGGCTCTACACTTTCATCTGAAACAAGAGCTAATTATCGTAAATGGTTCCGAGATATATGCGTAGAATTCTTTATTCGCAATCCTGTCAAAATAGGTGGCGTTGGAAAGGTAAGAAGTCACAAACTTTGCATTCTTCAACTATTGTTTAAAGATAGTTGAAGTCGATGAAACTTTCATCACGCAGCGAAAATATGGCAGAGGAAGGCTAGCAGTTGATCAGGCGCAGAAGACAGAAGAATGCTTCTTTGATGGCGTTGAAAGAGGATCTAGTGATGCTTGCTTCGTAGTTCCTATCATAAGGCGGGACAAAAGTTCTCTTTTATCGTTGATAAAACACTTTATTCTGCCAGGTATCACAATGCCTTTCGGTTAACCAGCACGAGAAATGTAAATTTTGCTTCAGGTACGACTATTGTGTCGGACATGTGGAAAGGAAATCAAGGGCTGGAGAAGCACAATGATTACACTCATTTTACAGTAAGTCTTACTCCAGCATTTCAAACATAAAAAACTACTTCAAATAGGTCAACGACAGCATCCAATTTGTCAGTCATGATGATCCTTTAGCACATACTCAGACAATCGAGACAACATGGCAGAAGTTGAAGCTGATGAACCGGAAACGATACGGAACACTGCGTGGTTTGCCCTTTGAACAGTTTCTTTGTGAATTTTCGTGGGTCAAGAATTGAGGCAAAGATGCTCTATATCATTTCTGGAGTCAAGTGAGAAATGTTTATGATATAATGTAATGTGTAATTTGTTTAATGTGAATAAAATGGCTTAAAGTTATCTTAATTAATTTTGATTTTTGTTTGTTTAAATTTAAAAATTCGAAAAATTTGAAAAGAGGGGGCCAGCCGAAGGGGTACCATTAATTTTGTGATTCCTTGGTTTTTGGCTTGATATGTAAAAAGATTTTTCAAAGTTAATGATATCACTGTTTTACTCTATTTAAAACCCTACTTTATTGCCGCTTCAGAAGTGGTGGTACTGCCTGCTGAAACAGTGACTTGTTCTTGTTTGTTGTCTATTGTTGCTGTGCCCACTTCTTCGTCTTGTTCCTCGAACAATGTATTATCGTCGAGGAAGCCGGCGTTGCCCATGCCTGGTCTGGACTCAAATGTCCTGGACCCACCCGAAGTTCGCCTCTTTGCATGGCTACCAACAACAACTAATACTAATAGAATATTTATAAACTTAGAAAAACAGAAAATTAAATTGGTCATTCTGTACTTTTTAGGTGGTCATGTTTGCAAAAGACACAAACGTGTAAATCACTAATCAATTGATTTGTCTTTGTGTGTGAGAAAACAGAGAAAACTCATTAACGTTTCCTACCTTCAAGGGCAATCGTTGTATTGGAATTTATTTGCAAACTTAATTAAATCATCCAATCAATGCAGTTGATTGCAAATTCAACTTTTGGAAATGCAGCTGCGTTCAATAGCCATGGTCCTTCAAAAGGCACTTACCACGTTTTCTCTAATAATTTACCGCCCCCCCCCCTCGCTCCAAATAATTCCCCTTTTTTGTTCGGTTTTGCTATTCATTATTTTTAGCACATTTATTAGGTCAATTAGAATGGTTTTATAAAATTTGGCCCTAGGCTCTGTCTTGACGACCAAAGATGGATAAGTATATCACAACTTTTTCCATTTGCTTTTCAACCCTATTCGATTTGCGAAAAAGTCTAAAATATGCCACGAAAAAGATTAAATTTGCCACGAATTTTTGGCACTTGGTATGCTGTCAAAAGCAGTCAACAACAATAATTCAGCTTCATTATTTATTTTATTATTATAGGTGTTATTTCTAATCTACACCGTGTATGAGCACTGATGGTTCAGTGGTAGAATGCTCGCCTGCCACGCGGGCGACCCGAGTTCGATTCTCGGTCAGTGCAAACTTTTTGGTGTGAGGCCAATTCGATATGGTTATATTGTCTTGCAACGTTGGCCAAAGACCAGGTTGACCAACTTGCCGTTATTTAGTGGCATTGCCGTTATTTTGCACAATTTTGCCGTTACTTTTTTTTTGAAAATAATGACATTTTGTCTAGTTTTGGATTATTAAATTAAAAAATGCCGTTATTTTTGGATTCTTCTATTTGGAATGCCGTTATTTTGGAACATGTTGCCGTTATTTTCAAAATTTGAGTTGGTCACCCTGCCAAAGACCCAACTTGCTCCTCATTGCAAGGGAAGGGGAAAGGGTTGTATACACCTTTATGGATGTATACCCTTTCCCCTTCCCTTGCAATGAGGAGCAAGTTGGGTCTTTGGCCGCAAAGCAGCCAAACATAAAATTAAAATATAAAAAAGACAACAACTTATAAAACCATATCGAAATGGCCTGTCTCCAAATTTTTTATTCATTTATGTTTTTTAGGGCTTTAAAAATGAAGAAGCTTTTCGTCGCACCGCTTTTTTCATGGCAGAAATAATCTTTCTCGTGGAATTGAGGCATTTCAGCCTTTAGGGAACATACAAGTTTGTGCACTGTTCACACAACAAAAATGCCCAAGTGCACTCACCTAGTGCACTTGAGGGGTTCAATTGAGTCATTTTGTTTGGCAGCGCCAGATTGCGCACAATTCAAGTTGCTTTCCGTATTTGAAAAAACAGGCGTAAAACCTGTAAACACACGTATGAAAACAATAATAATGGCCAGAGAATAGTTGGAGGCATAAAAATGATGAAAAAGTGCAGTTAAATGAAGAAAAGTGTTTGCGCAATTTGCGTGTGCGTAATTTGAATATTCGCAATCTGGCGCTGCCCTTTTTTCATATATATTTTTTATTGTTTTTATGTCATTGTCTTGGAGGGAAAGTCAGTATTTTTAACTTTTTCACCATAATTTGAATTTTTGCATTCAGATATCAGGTCAAATGACAGTTTTTCGGGTATTATCCACCTGTATGCTACTCGAACGACTTTTCTGTTACCCAAACCACCTGGACAGTACCCAAACAATCTAGATAGCATCAAAAAAAATTGCGAGCCACAGGGGTGTCATGGTTTTTTACTAAATATTTCAAAATTTTAATTTGAGCTTTTTGAATTTTTAAATTTTCAGTCATTGGGGACACAGACACAAAGACACGATGCTGCCTGCCAAGAAGATACGTGCATCGGAAGCTGCTGCTATCATTTTCACATTGTTGTTACAGTTATATCTTCAAATTATGTTCTTAGGCATAAGAAAAATCTCTCAGCCTCGGCAGCGGCTCTTTTGATCGGCTATAACGATCAATCGTTTTCTCCATCCGCTGATGCGCAGATCGTTTTGTGTAATTTCTCCGAACTTGGAGGTCATAGCGGAATGATGAATGCATATCTAGGTTAGTTGAATTCGTCCGAATCTGATGTTCTTACTCAGTTTTAAGCGTGACTATTCATTATTGTGATTCTTCTTCGACTCTTCGCTGAATTTGTTTTGGTCTTCAGCAGCTAGAGGGTTCTCACACTGGTGGGCTTAGTTGCAGAGAAACAGAGAAAATTCTGGCTATTTATGGGCTCTCACTGAGCGATGTTTTCAAGGTCGTAACTGATGTGGGAAGCAACATGGTCAAGAGATTTAACGAAATAAAGGCAGGTAATTGTCTAGTGAATTCGATAATTTTTACGCATATTCAGTTGACATCGACTCAGGATCCTGAAGAAGAAGACCAAATTGAATGCGGAAAGTTTGAAAGCAACGAAGGTCTTGAGACTGTAGATTTATCGCTGCCGTTGGTTTTTGTGTATTCGGTTTTCATTATTGGCATTCTGATTTAAGGGCTGCGTTTACGCTTCGAGTTGGATGTTTTGCCCACGCTTTGCAGTTAGTCATCATGCGAATGAACAAAGACACTGGGGCCAAGAATCAAGGTTACTAGACAATGATCAATCTGACCGGCAAATTAAAAAACTCCGAGAATGGCCTCCCAGAGAAACTGCTCATTTGACCTTCAAAGACTCGATGGGCATCTTAAATTGCAGTGTTAGGACGGTATCTGTAAATTTAAGAAAATATGAGTAAGATTGCTCTATCAAAAAATGGGACTACTCATCCCAGTCCGACAATGAGGTTCTTTCAAGTTTTAGCATTTTTTACATCACTGATGTTCATTTTTTAGTTTCTGCAGGAAATTTATAGCCACACGAAAATATTCTCAATATTCTCATTCGTGTGCAGGCTGAGAAGACTGTTACTGTGGCTAAATTTCGGAACACCCACCCCAGTCAATTTCGGAACACCCACCCCAGTCAATTTCGGAACACCTACCCCAGTCAATTTCGGAACACCCACCCCAGTCAATTTCGGAACACCCACCCCAGTCAATTTCTGAACACCCACCCCAGTCAATTTCGAACACCCACCCCAGTCAATTTCGGAACACCCACCCCAGTCAATTTCTGGAACACCCACCCCAGTCAATTTCGAACACCCACCCCAGTCAATTTCGGAACACCCACCCCAGTCAATTTCGGAACACCCACCCCAGTCAATTTCGAACACCTACCCCAGTCAATTTCGAACACCCACCCCAGTCAATTTCGGAACACCCACCCCAGTCAATTTCGGAACACCCACCCCAGTCAATTTCGGAACACCCACCCCAGTCAATTTCGGAACACCCACCCCAGTCAATTTCGGAACACCCACCCCAGTCAATTTCTGAACACCCACCCCAGTCAATTTCGGAACACCCACCCCAGTCAATTTCTGGAACACCCACCCCAGTCAATTTCGGAACACCCACCCCAGTCAATTTCTGAACACACCCCAGTCAATTTCGGAACACGCACCCCAGTCAATTTCGAACACCCACCCCAGTCAATTTCGGAACACGCACCCCAGTCAATTTCGAACACCCACCCCAGTCAATTTCGGAACACCTACCCCAGTCAATTTCGGAACACCCACCCCAGTCAATTTCGGAACACCTACCCCAGTCAATTTCGGAACACCCACCCCAGTCAATTTCTGAACACCCACCCCAGTCAATTTCGGAACACCCACCCCAGTCAATTTCGGAACACCCACCCCAGTCAATTTCGGAACACCCACCCCAGTCAATTTCGGAACACCCACCCCAGTCAATTTCGAACACCCACCCCAGTCAATTTCGGAACACCCACCCCAGTCAATTTCGAACACCCACCCCAGTCAATTTCTGAACACCCACCCCAGTCAATTTCGGAACACCCACCCCAGTCAATTTCGGAACACCCACCCCAGTCAATTTCGGAACACCCACCCCAGTCAATTTCGGAACACCCACCCCAGTCAAAGTTTGTGATTCATTCAAATACAAATTCATAAAAAATCATTTATTACTCGAATTATACTGAAATAACAATCAAAAACCTAATCAACACGTCTGATTCGAGAGAACTTATTTCGCTTATACACAGCTATTGACTTATCACCAAATTGAACGGTGCACTTGTCATCGGCAAAGTCATCGTCTTCTACGACAAATATAATGACTGCTTGGTACATCTTTTTGCCCTTGCCAAATGGAACTTTCACTTCATCACCGACATAGAACCGAATACGAGACGAAGAATGAGCCGGAGACTGTGAGTAAACAACACACTGAGACTGAGATTCGTGTTGAGTGAATTCAACTTCACTCTCTTCACTGCTGCTCTCCTCACTGCTAAATCGATAAGTATCGTCACACTGTTTGGAGTCGTACTGCCGATTCATTTGTACGCACAACTGAATCATTTTCAGGAAAGGATCACTATAAAACCAAAATGACAAAATGAAACTTTTATTGTATTCTTTGAAAAAAATTACGAATTTTAAAGCCGGAATTGTTTAATAAACAAATATTTGGCAAGATTTCCTGGAAGATGACGAAGAGTCCTACTTCCTATCATCCGTTTTACAGCACCCCATAAATAAAAGTAATTCTGGATTTTGGGGAGGGGCTTTATTAGAGGAAATACGGTATTCACGTAAATATATGCGGTAAAAACAAAAAGTAATTGTTAAACTTTAAATAAAGTTTAACCCTCAATCACCCAACCTGGGTCAATCTGACCCAGTAAATTTTCAAACAGCTATATCTTTTTTTTCTAAGCAGCAGTAGACAGATCTGCAACCAGATCTGGGTAGCGCTGAGAAAGAGTCATCGAATGGCATATGCGGATTGAATTTATTGCTAATATATCGCTGCTTTTCAAAATAAAAACTAAACCTCTCGAGCCCTACCCAACCTGGGTCAATCTGACCCAGTAATTTGTTTAGGCTATTATACTACTAATATTGTTGATAGATATTATTGTTTGTTTGTTGCTTTGTCTGCTCTTATGGGTCTTATGTTATCTGGCTAGAGGATCATCCTCACTGGCAGGAAAACAAAACACATAAAAGGGGAATTTATCACAAAGTTTATTATTATTATTTTATTATGATTTTTTCAAAATTCATAACATTTAGGCTCTCGGAATTGCCTTAGTTGAAGCTCACGTGCATCGTCGAGCTGAAAATCCACATGTGATGAGAACAAGTGTTCGCCGAGCAATGCAAAATGCTGGATTTTTGCCTCGTGTACACCATCCGCCTCATCAGGCTCAAAGACTGGAAAAAAAGATGCTCAGTCTGTGGATGTAAAAATACGTAAAAACCTCTACTTATTGTGACACTTGCAACGAACCTGTTTGTCCTAATCATTACCATATCCTTTGTGACACGTGTCTTTCTGGAGATTCGGACAGTAACTCTGACTAGAATGTGTAATTTACTCTATCAAAAATATGTTTTCATTTACAAGCAGATCAACAATAACATAAAAGTCATCGTTCGTTATTATCTCTTTTGTGACATTTATAATGGTCACCTCAATATGTAAATATACCATTTTGTAGCGCGAGACATGTGCTTTCCAACGAGCTATCAACTTCCCAGATGTGTCATACAAAAAGTAGTTTAATAGCCTAAACAAATTACTAGGTCAGATTGACCCAGGTTGGGTAGGGCTCGTGAAAAAATTGTTGGGTGGTTGAGGGTTAAAGCAAGTCACACTTAAAGTAATGCATTTAAAGTAAAACTTTACCTAATTTAAAATTTAAATTTTTAAGAAAAAATTTGACCAAACATTGTAAAGTTTAAATTGGATAAGGTTAATGTTTAAATAAACTTTAAATAAACCTAAACTTTAGTCATTATTAACTTTTCCAAGTTAGGTTAAAGTTTAAATAAGGCCATGTTAAACTTTAAATTGACTTTGAATTTTATTTAAACTATAACATCACCCCATTTCTGCATTAACCTTACCCTATTTAAATTCAAACCCGAGTTCCTGTGTTGGCGTCCAGTCCAGAGATACATCTCTTCTTCACGTTTGTCTCTGTCATGTCGCTTTCTTCGGGTCCATCATCCCCATACACTATCTTAACTCGGGTGTCGTGCTTTACCGGGGTGCGCTCCTAATACATCTCGGTTAACACCTTGACCTGCTAATTTCCGGTCATCACTTACCATTGCTTGTCTCCGGTTCTGACTGTGGTCTCAAAAAACTTACTAATCTTTTTTCGCGACTACTCCTCTTAACACTTGACAGCAGCCTTCTTTAACGCTCAGCTTCAGCGCATCTAGAGTATGGCCATCACCTACAGCACGCGTCCAATCCCTGGAAGGCTAGTATTCTTGAATTGTTTGCGAGCAGATTCTTTTTCTTTAGATTCTCATAGAACAATGGTTAAATGGTTTCTAAGACTATGGGTCACATTCTTTCGTCTTAAGACAAATCTCTTTTCAAACGTGTACATTTCCACATTATTTCTTTTTTCGCTTATTTCGGGTCTTTTCCGGGGTCTTTTCGGGTCTTTAGAGTGAGTGAGAATGAGCTCACTCACTCTCGCACTTAATTTTCGATTTTTATTCTCACTCACTCTAATATTTTCATTCTCACTCTCACTCTCACTTGCTTATTTTTTCATTCTCAGTGAGGACAGAGTGAGAATTGCATTTTGTGTTTGAGGCTAAACTCGGCTAGGCAATTGTCAACTGTTTCTGCAAAATAATTGGATCAAGAGTTGGTGGCACGGCATCAGGCGATTAGTTAATAAAATTTAAAATTTTTTTTGTTTCTAGTTATTCTCACTCGCAGTGAGAATCTCAGTGAGCTAACTCACTCTCTTTTTTCTACTCCCACTCTCATTCTCACTGCCCCAAAATATTTTCCTTCTCACTCACTGCCTAAAAATCAGAGTGAGTGCAAACACTGACCTCCTTACACTTTTTGCAAACCAAATCAATTTATTCTTTTCTTGTTTTTTTTGCTGTGTTATTCATATACTAGTTTATAAAACAAGAGTTTTTTTTCACTAGAAATTAGGTCTTAATCGCGGTAATTGCGTCTAAATTTTTCACACTCAATATTATTAAGTGACTAACTAAATGCGTAATAAGAAAACTCAAGTTTTCTTGTGACAATACACTAACTTGTACAATTCTGTTTTTCTAAAACTTGCGTAACATAAGCTTAATTAATTTATTTCGTATCTCACAGTTCTGCGAACGAGATTATTAATCCAATTTGTTGTGAATTATACTATCAGCTAAGAATGAAAACTTTATTCAGTTTTAATATATAAGTGCTGCATAGATCACACATCAAAAATATCGTCCCTGACTGGTATGGAAGAGCACTAGAAATACATTTAAGCAATTTAACTGTTGGCAGGATTTTATGTGAAAGAAAAAATATTAATAAGATAAAAAATTGATAAATTGTCAGAATAAACATGGGAATTTTTTTTCGCAAAATTCAAATTTTGTCGTCACCTTAAATCGAAACCAAAGGTTGTGGACTTAAAAATTTTCTGAAATAAATTTAACGATTGGGCCGGACTTTTTTATACGGTACTCGGCCAAATAACGGCCTTTCAACATTTTATACCCTTTTACTATGCCTCACAGTAAACACACACTTTTTAGGTAGTGGAAAGACATTTCAAAATTTTTTTTACCAAAAATTAGACTTTCTTCCCTGGACGACTGAACCCATTTGATTACTGGAGATGGGCAAAAAGAACTTCTATATGTATTTATTGATCATGAGTCTTGCTCGTAATTATGTCTAAGGAGTGAGTGTGAACCCTTGCTGCATAGGGCTCAATGGGTTGGAGTTGAGATGCGCACACCCTTAGCCACATAGGTGCTCAATGGGTTGGAGTTGAGATGCGCACACCCACATACCTTAGCCACAAATCACTCGAAAGTAGACCCTAGTTAACAAAACTATGTTTAAAGGGGCATGGCCGTGCGTTTTGAAAAGTTAAGGCGGGGACCAGCAAATTTTTTGAATCGCTCCATTTTTCACTCGTTTTGCATCGAATATAATATTGATGACCTTATACTATTTTTAAAAGTTAGACAGAAAACTTAAAAAATCTAGATGAGAAAGCATGTGAAAATGTTTAGAGAAAGAAAAGATTAGCTGGTCCTCGCCTTTTCTCCGTGTCGCGCACGGGCATGCCTTTAAGTTCCATTTTTAAGGTATGGTACCTCATGAAAATTTTAAGAGCAAAAAATGTAGAGCTTTTTTTAAAGAGGAAAAATCCAAATTTTAGGTACACTTTAACAAATCTTCCACTAACGCGATTTAAACAATAAAAATTACAGAGATGTCAAGAATCAAATTAGTCAAAAAGGGTAAATAGACAGAAAATTTACAATTTCAAAAGAATTTTTAAAAATTTCAATTTATTTTTTAAACATTTGAGGTTATGGACATTGGCTGAAAATGATTTAAGTAATAAATAGAATTCTCGGACTTCTTAAATACTTACAGCCTGTGATCCCATGCCTGTAGCCGGTCTTCTGTGAGTGCTAGATGCAGGAGATCCAGGTTGGTGTGCTGGTGACAATAGACCACCTGCTTGTAATCGAGGGTCGTAGGAAATGGTGATCTCAGAATTGATGTGGTACTTCCTCTCTGCCGAAGAGTCCAGAGCCGGCGGAATGACTATGTGCTGGGAATTGTGATGCCACCGGTGGTTACAGGTTGTTGATAGCTAGCTGCAGGTTTGTTGGGGACTTCTTGTTCATCGCCCGCGGCTTGATTGCTGGCACTCAAATTTGTGAAAGTTAACTTTAGCGTACAGTTAAATAAAGTGTATATGAGTTTTAGAATTTTGTGTTTTAGTGTTCTTGCTTTATTTAATACCCTTTTAGAGACAACTAAGTTTGTAGAATGGCCAACTGGTTAGAACACCGTATTTAAGATATTACCCACCGCTTTTTGGCGTAGTATTTCTGATCACTTTTTGAAGACTACTCTCAGACAAGTTACCCCTCAATTTGTAGCTCATCTCACTGTCTACCAACGTTTTTCCAATTGAGTGGTAACTTATACTGTTCAAAAAGTTGGTCAAAAAAACAAAATGCCAAAAACTGAATTAAGGACTAAAGTTTCCAATCGGAAAAAGAAAAAAAGCGGTCTACCGGCGGTGGAAAAAAGCTTACATTTGAAGATTTGGACAGTCAGTTGGCTCGTCGCTTAATCAGGCACCAGATGTCGTGTGCAATGGGCCGTTCAAGACGAAAATTTAAGAATTCTACAACAACTGGATTACAAAAGAAGACAGAATGTAATGGACTGCCGGTGGAAATCGTCGATATGCTTCTATGGATGTTTACTTGGAATGGATATGCATCGCTTGGGAATCATTAAGCAAGAAGATGGTTGCAAAGTCGTTTAAAAAAAGCTTGATTAAATTGTTTACAACTGCTATTTTCATTATAAACTGCGGAATCACTGTGTGTCATGATGCAAATGAAGACTATCTAATCATAAGTCCTATACACTGTTTCAAAGAACATGGACAAGTGCCTGAGAGCCGATTGATGATTCAAGATGCAAGAGCTTGGTTGGACATAGAGCGGGTTCAAGAACACTGAAACACCGGGTTCAAGAACACATACAAGATACTGAAATCGATGCTGAGCAAGATAAAGAGAACTGCTACCAAAATGATAACAGCATTGATTTGGAAATAAATGATTGAAGTTGCATGATTGTTTTTCTCGTTGTTAACCATTTTGGCATGAAATTTTGGTGTTTGTTGACTCTTTTCCAAAAATTTTGAATAATAAACCGACAGTCTTTTATAGCCCGACAGTCTCTAATAATCAGACACCCTAGAGGGTGATCCGAATATAAACCGACATGTAGAGCAAATATAGTAAGTAAAAATTGACTACCATAAGCACAGTCTCTGTCGCCTCCCCTATATTTTGACTGAGATTTCAGAGTTAGGGCCATTTTTGATTGACAATTTCAAAATTTTTGGTCATCGAAAAAATAGTCGCATATGTGCTTCTAATTACATTTTTAATTACATGAATTACGGTAATTACATTTTTGAAATTTTGAAATTTTCTCGAAGGTGAACATTTAGCGAAAATATGAATATATAAAATGTTGGTGATGCTATTGTCCGTTGAAACAAAAAAATACCCTGAAAACTTGTTTTATCACATATTGTATGAACAAATTTCTGGATTACAGACGAGACCAAGGCGAATTATTTCGCCGGTTTATTGGACAACTTTGGGCCTAAATGTCGTAGAGCTCCTCCTTTTACTGATAAATTTCTTACTAGGTTTTATGATTTTTTGTCCGGATTTTCGTCAAATTTCAGTTCTGTTTAGTTAAAAAAGGTCACAATAATTCTTACTCATTGTTATTATCATTTTTGCCATTAAGATCCGTTCCTTCCAAAAAAACTACCTCTTTGTCTGCCTTTCTTTTGCCTCTCTCTTTACCTGCCTTGGGCCTTTCTTGTCGCCCACTGACTTATGTCTCTTTCTCGTAGTTCCCTGATAATTCGGGTCTGCGGTTGTTGAGTCACTTATCAAGTCACTTTCATTGTCTGAGTTATTCTGTTGGCGTCTGGGAGATGTGGCTGGCCCATGTCTGTGGCAGCATGACCTGTGCCTGTGATGGTGGTGGTGATGTAGTCTGGACCCAGTTCCTGACTCAGTGCCTTCCTCTGTGGAGCAGGCGTCTGAGGAGTAGTAAGACTTGTGGTGGTGATGGCCGCCATGCGACCGCCGCCTGCGATGTCTGTGCTTGTGCGGGTCACAACGTCGGCATGATGACCTTACACAAGTGTTTATATACGATTTTGTAAAAGTAGGAAATCAAGTTACCTGTGCCTGTGTGACCTCCTATGCTCCTGCCTGGGCACATCTCTGAAGTCTTCAAAGACTGAAGATTGCACTGGCTAAAATACAATGGATTTGAGAAATCGACAAAAATATAAAGTGCTTTCCCAAAAATCCTTTTATTTTTTCTGAATTCAGGCCAACAAATTTTTTCAGCCCTTTCTATCTCATGATTTTTTTTTCTGACTCGGCAAAAACAGCCACTTATTCTGAGTCAGATTCTGCCCCATCGTTAACTGTAGAATTTGTCATACATTATACAAGAATTTCTACAGTTATTAACACACGGTTATCGACGGGGCGAAATCCGACTCAGGATAAGTGGGTGTTTTTGCTGAGTCAGACATGAAAAAAATTATTTTTAGGCGCGCTATGTGATTAATTATTTTTCATCTTGATAGCTGTTTTGGTATAGGAGCTTTTAGTGGTTTCTGAGACCTAGTTTTTGAATTCGCTCCTTTTTCGGCTGTTGGATATTTTTTACTTAGGCCAGCGCATGTTAGGACTGGCTTAAATCTGTGTCCCAAACTGCAAAAAAGGCCGAAATTAAAAAAAATGTCATGTAAAATGACTCTGACCCCTGAAGCCAGCCCCACAAGTTTCGAATAACCGAGGTTCGGCTGCACAGGTATACCAGTATGTGTCATAACTCTTCGCATTTTTTTCAAATTTTTAGTCAGAATCGATTTTTTTCTTTTTCGCATATTTCTTCATGAAATTCTTTATTTTTCATTGAAATGTGACTTGTGTTCAAATTAAGCATGTTTTAGAAGCCTCGAGGCCTTGTGCGCTCAAGACCGGCCGGATTTGTTGTTAAAGCTGCAGGAAAGATGGGAGAAAATTGTTGAGGCCGAAGGAAATTATTTTGATGAATGATAGTTGCTTTTATGAAATATTTTTTGCGTTGCCTTGAATAAAGATTTCACTGTTATTTGGAAATGATTTTCTATGAAAGAAATGAAGAAGTATGCGAAAAATAAAAAAAACCGATTCTGACTAAAAATTTGAGTTATGACACATATTGGTACTTTTTATGGCCTAACTACTATAGACTTGAGTTTGCTCGACATACCCAAGACATACCCAATCAAACTATGTAAGATTTTCGACACCAACTACACTACAATAAAACCCACCGGAAGTGCAGACCTGGACCTTTCATGCAGTGGATCTAATGGCTCATTCATTGGGACTAACATAGGATCTCTTGGTACTGAAGCTAATTGATAAATTTATTAAATCTAGTTGTGTGAAATATATTTACCTCCTGAATGATCAAATTTTTGAGAAAAGTATGGAGACTTTTGTTGGCTGTATTGCTCAGGATATTGCTGTTGTTGGGGGTATTGGTGAGGGATGGGCTCTGGAGGATATTTGTTGGTATCAGTCATGGGATAAGCACCTCCTCTCCACTCTTCCCAGCCATCCCCTCTTTGTTGAGGTGGGTATCTGTAGTCCATGTGGCCACCACCCTGGCGATCATCATCTTCGTCCATATCTACAATCGTTCTCTATACTCTACAAAAAAATTCAAACTTTTCTGAAATAGTTTATTTTTATACTTCTTAAAATTGAGTCGGGCCCCAGTCAATAGCTCAGTTTGTAGCACTGCATCTTAGCTACAGTATGGTACTAACGGAATTTTTTTCACTGGATCGAAAAAAAACTTTCGCGTGAAAAGACACATGGGCCGACAGCTCGGGTCGATACTCTTCGTGAACGTGTCTTTAAGGGTCTATTCCAATAACAACTGACATTTTCAATGAGAAGAATGCTTTTTGAAACACAAAAATTTTGCAAGAAAGTTTAATATTGGGTTGTAACATAAGTCATGGCGATTTTTTAGTAATGAATTTTATTCGCTAATTATTATGTGTTGCGATATACTTTACATGCCAATGGAAAGCTCATTCTTTGCTTTACAAGATCTTTGTTATTGTTTTTCTGGAATGATCAATTCTTGGTAATTTGTAGGCATAAACGATGGAGTGTCAAGTGTACAAGGATTTGCATTTTCGACATCACTTGCTACAGAAGCAGCTAGGGAAATTTGTGCTGTTTACGGAAAAGATGCTATGCCAGAAAGAACGGCTCAAAACTGGTTTCTCAAGTTCAAAAGCGGAAATTTCGACCTTAATGACGCGCAGCGCTCTGGCCGACCATCTGAGTTTGACGAAGAGCGCCTGAACGCACTTTTGAAGGAGGATGGTTATCAAACCACTCGAGAACTGGCGGAGCAAATGAATAGCTGCGCTATGACTATCTCTCGCCACTTGCAATCGATGGGGAAAGTTCAAAAGTTGGAAGCTTGGGTGCCACACAAGTTAACGGAAAATCAAAAACATCGGCGTTTCACAATTGCAGCTGACTTGCTTTCTCGTCACAGGGGGACTCAGGGACACAAACAAAGGTTTTCTCTTTTCATGGCTCTTTTTCGGTTCACCCTTCAAACAAAAATTCAAGATTCCTCTATCGCATAGTGACAGGAGATGAGAAATGGTGTCTGTATGTGAACATGAAACGGAGGACCGGCTGACTTTTGGCGAAGCGGAACAAACAAACTGGTAGATCGATGGGAGGAGGTGGTTAGAACTGAGGCAAAATACATAATTGGTTGAATTGTTGTTATTACTGTTGAAAGATGGAAGATAATAAAGGAATGCAAAACCGTACAAAAAAACCGCTATGACTTATGTTACAACCCAATATATATTTGTTTGGTAGATAAATTTATTTTTAGACGAGTCAGATCCAAGGAAACCATAGTTGTACCAAATGAGTTAAGTGCCACAAACCTTGTTCAATGGTGTGTTGAGGTGTGTCTCTTTGGCTAAATCTATCATACTTAGCTGCCCTTTTGCCTTCATAATACTCTAACTCAATCAACATATCTTAACATAAAAGAATATTAATAACAAAAAACTTCTATATTTAGTCAGATCGAAAATCAAACCAACTTTTGTAAAACACGCATATCACAACAAAACAATAGCACTAAACAATTTTCTAGTATTATTTTTTTGCAAATTTTTGTAGAAACCAACGTTTAAGAAGACGCCAAATGCCTCAAGAATGGTCAGAACTAGCCAATAGTCGCGCACATCTCCGGCCCACCACCTTAATTATTGAAGTTTGTAGGAATGGGCAAAGTAAGCCATGAAAAACTAACATGATGCAGTAGGCCAGGGATGTGAGAATGGAACTGGACATACAAATGAACCAGGGCCACACCAGGTAGCGAGACCACTAAACTCAAAGTTTTGAGTGTTTTATAAATGAAAAGTTAGTGGAAGGGCTTACAGTATGCACTCCGTAAATTAGCATGATTGAGGAGAAAAGCAAAAAGAAAGATGAGATCAAGCACAGGATTTGGATCACAAAAAGGCCTGAAATTGATTGAAAATCCGTACCGTATTTCCTCTAATAAGCCCACATGCTGAAGGGCAGTCAAAAACTAAGCCCACATGTTCTAACAAACCCACACCCTATTTTTGAAAAAAAAACATGTCTTACTGAAATCCTCAAATAGGATTTACGCAATTAAATGTGTTAGTTCTGGAACTGATAGTCCAAAAGTTTTTTGCGGATTCTCAAAGCCTTATATTTGGGCACTTTTATTATCATATTTTAAAACTATAGCCCTTGGATTTAGGTTATTTTTTAAAGAAATTGACCTCTTCCAAAATTCGCCAGTCTAGTCTGAAATATCGCAAGTATTCTGATTATGCCGGTCGTTTTTCCAAAATCTTTCAATTTTGCCATAAAGACCAGCGGAGCTCGTTTATCCAGCACCCCTTTTCAAAAATCATGTGCGGATAACGAGCTCCGCTGGTCTATGGCAAAATTGAAAGATTTTGGAAAAACGACCAGCATAATCAGAATACTTGCGATATTTCAGACTAGACTGGCGAATCACATTTGACAAAAGACTTGGAAAATTGAGCTAAAAAAAGTGTCGGAGGGAGGTGGTTTGGGGGTGCCGGATAAACGAGGTTTGTATCAGCACTCAGATTTTTAAAAAATTATTCTGTAAAAAGCTCTTGAACTGCGCTACAATCTAATATTTTTTTGCCAAAACGTTGGTTGAAATATAAACCCACATGTTGGCCTATAGAGGAAATACGGTATTTCTAAGACTTAAAGGAGCATGCTCACCTGTTCAAATTCTGTCCCCCGCCAATTCGAAAAATTTTCCTAATCATTGAACTCCTGTACTGATTTTTTAACTTGGTTTCTGACATAACTATACCTAAAATTAAATTCTAGGCCTTGTTTTGTCAGAAACCAAGTCGAAAAATCCGTACAGAAGTTCAATAATTCGGAAAAGTTTTTTAATTGGCGGGGACAAAATTTGAACAGGTGAGCATGCCCCTTTAAAACTAAGTCAACAAAAAGATTTTTAAGAAAAATTAGTATACCGTTAATATTCTAATAGAGCCCTCCTCTCTAATTTTGTCCCCTCAACTTTAAGGGTCTGTATCTTAGCTCGGATTAAATATTTTGCAAAGCTGTCAATTGCAATTATTTAACTACCACGAGCTCTACCGAATCTGTTTTGCTAGATTTCGGATTTTCACTTCAAAATTTTTTTTAGATAGACCGAAAAATTCCGCTTTTCGGAGAGTTAAAAAAAAGTCCTTGGGGGCTCTATTAGAACATTCACAGTATGATAGTAAGCCATTACAAAAGCGTCAAATATATTTCAGATTTATCAATTTTTTTTAAATTTGTCTATTTTTGGTGTCGGCTATTTTCTCACCGTTTCATGTCTACTTTTTTGTGCATTCAGACAATTGTTTGAAACTTGTTGTTTCAAATTGTTTGAAACTTTGAAATCTGAAAATTGTTTGAAACTTTTTCTAAAAATTCAATCCACTCAAAGACTTTTTTCTGCATTTTTTTTTTAAATTTTTTGTCAATTGCTATCTGGTTAGATAGCTGAGATCCAGGGCTATACGTTGGTATAAAAATAAAAATAAAATTAAAACAATAAGCATAGGAAATACTTGAGAGAAAACAAATTTTCAAGATTTGACGGATTGAATTACCAATTTTGACTTGATTTTTGAAATTTCGGCGGGAGAAATGACTTTTAGTTAAAAATTTATTGGTAGGTAAAGATAAATCGATTTTTATCATTTTATTGTTTTTAGATGTGCAGGTTTATAGGGCTGTGAAATGAGAATATTCTCGAGAATAAACCATAACAAGCCAAGAGAAAAAGGTACCTCGTATTAAAATGGAGCTTTGAATTTAATTCAAATTTCAAATTCCCGCCATATGATAACTCGTGAATTTCAAGGCATAATATGATTTCATTCATGAAAATGCTAAAATATGGCACAAAAAGGGTATTTTTGCCACGAAAAACAGGTTATCACGAAGAGGCTAAAATGTGCCACAAGAAGGATTTTTTTATATGAAACGGAAAATTTTTCGCAGCACAATTCAGCATTTTTGTACCATATTTTAGCCTTTTTCGTGGCACATAACCCGTTACCTTTTTTTCGTGACAGAAATAATGTTTTTATAGCATATTTCAGCTTTTTTTTTTCATTGACTATTATCAATAAATCAGAAAAAGCCACAAAAAATCAGAAAAAAGCCGAAAATATTCTCGAGAATAAACACCAAAGATTCCGCTCTGGCTTTTTCACAACTCTAGTTTATTTGGCCCATTCAATAGTCTACTTAAGGTAACTGGCATAGACTAATTTTCAAATCTAGATGAGTAGCTAAGAAGTGCAAGCCATTCACCAGTGTAATATCTCTCTTCTGGAGACTGCCAGTAACTCTCATAGTAGGAGGGTATATCATATCTTCCGTAAGTGTTGTAATTGGGCAAGAGAGTGTTAGCAGCTCTGTCCTTCTCGTACTTGATAGCTGCCATTTGCCAGCCATAGATGCCCAGTTGGATTATGCAAAATATCTTAAAAAGACGACAACACTCAACTTTAATTCACACATTTTCCTACAATTCCCTATCCTTTGTGCTGTTTAACCAAAGTATACCAAATCGCTTTTGAGAGTTATACCTTTGACAAGAAATAGTAATAAAAACAGGAAAATGCAATTTTACAAATCAGATCAAAAGAATGAGGGCACGATTTAAAAAGGTAGACAAAGTGAAATTTCAAAAAAAAACAGGATTCTCACCTTCGATAATAGCAGATGTGCGAGCAGTGGAAGCCCCCACACAGGGACAGTAGTACTCGCACTGCAGGTTGGACTGTGCCATGGTCACATGCCGACATTGGGAGAGCACACCTACACCACACACATTAATTTTGCACATTAATTATGAGCAACCCACCCCACTGCCAAGTGAACATTGCCAAAGAGGCTAGGGCGTAGATCTTAAAATTAAGTAGTTTGGTGAGTTAAAAAATATATATTACATTTTGTTTTAAAACAAGAGAGCGGCCTAAATTCATGGAGATAGAAAGGAATGAGTACAACATTTCACAGAATTCTATTTTTAAAAAATGACCGAAAACTTTTTGCAAGTGTTTTTGCCAACTAGTGACACCAAAAAAAATTCTGCAGTTTACAGGATCTTTCCAAAATTGCGTTGAACTATTTTTTGGAGTTTGGGAAACGTGTTTGAGTCCGACCTAACACAAGTTGGACTACCCTAATGCCTTCTCTACAATGTGTGACTGTGGCTGTGACTGCATGATGTGTCTACAATGCACAGCCACAAGCCAAAGCCACAGTCACACGCCACAGCCACACTCTCTCCACAATGAAAGTCTCAGCCACAGTCACAGCCACACAGCCACACAGCCACACAGCCACACAGCCACACAGCCACACAGCCACACAGCCACACAGCCACACAGCCACAGTCACACTCTGTCTACAATATGAAACAAATAACATTTTTATTCAAAGCCCGACCAACGCAATACAAATCAAATCATTCTTTCTTGCCAATCAACTGCACCCACTCCATTGAAAAACTGAATTAGTTTCTGGCGGATTTCTGCGGCCTCTTGACGACTTCTGTTTGTTCCCCTCCTTCTCATTTCCGCTGTCTGAAGAGATCGTAGAGGACGCTGAACTTCGCTTCTCCACAGTCTATAGCGAAAATATAATATGAATGGGAAAGCAACACTGGTTATGAAAACGATAATAAAAATATGATGAATGGAAAGATAGAGGAAAAAGCAAGATTTTTGAAAAAAACGCCACACTCTTTTCAAATAATTTTGAAAGTGTGGCTGTGGCTGCAAATATTGCCCATTGTAGACAGAGTGTGACTGTGGCTGTGTGGCTGAGGCTTTCATTGTAGACAGAGTGTGGCGTGTGGCTGCGGCTGTATGGCTATCCATTGTGGACGCCCCTCAGCCACACCCACACGCCACAGCCACACATTGTAGACAGGCCATAAGCCTGAACACCAACAGCACCACCAACGGTACCAAGGCAATCTTGGGGTGGGCAGAAGTCCCCAATTTAGGAAATCCTGTAAAAAATCAGACAAAGCGATTTGGTATAGACACAATGGACAATAACAGCACAAAGTGAGACCGCTCTCAACCTATCTTTCAATGCTATTCTGCATAATTTTAGTCGAAAAATGCGATCTCCAGATTTTAACCAAAAAATAATAATTGGATAATTAAAAGTGAAAACATTTGAACCTACCGTAGACCAAATTCCAATGGTGACAGCTGCATCCTTGAGCTTCCAACAGCAACAAGGATTGCACGGCATCTTTTAAAATATCTTGTCTTGTAAGAAGATCCCGTTAGTATCTAGAATACCCGTGAATAGATTTGAAGTAGACTTCAGATGGATTAAATTTAGAGTTGAATATGAGGTAAGCTGCCCAACAAGTATAGTATGTCAAACTAAAGTTTTCAAAATTTAAACAAAAATGTTGATTCACACACATTTTTGTAATTGACGCAGTTTTTGTGAATTGATACGCAAATTCTAAAACCCTAATTGTGGCTCTTTTATGAACACTTTCGCTGTCGTTGGCATTTTATTTGTTGTTGCCTTAAAAATGCTATTACCGTTTTTCCTATAGTAAGCGCCCTCCCCAAAATCCGGAATTTCTTAAATTCATTCTCCGCCTTTTATACCAGGTTTTTGTTTTTGAACGCAACATATGTTATATATCAAAATGTTGCTGGGAATCTGCGCTACATTTTGGTATGTAATATACCGTATAACCTCCATTAAACGGGCATGCCCGTTTAATTTTCAACCATCACCCCAAAACCAACCCCATCCCCCTCGGGAGTGCCCGATTATTAGAGGGTGTCTGTTTGTTGGAGGGTGCCCTTTTTCAGCTTAAAATTTTTGTATCTTGTTAATTTTTTTGAAAATATTTTTTGTTTGGTCGTTTTTTTCTTTTTCCTCTTTACCTTTCGTTTTGTTTTGCAACAATCATTCAATCATAATTTTTTGCTTGCAGAGATTAGCCGAAATGAGCGACCAAGAAGCAGAAGAGCTCCAGCTGCATGATGATGAAGGGCAAATGGTCAACCGCAAAAGGCATCGCAACAACGACTCGGCAACAAAACTGGAGGCAATCAAATTGGCACGCAAGTACTCAATCAAATCGGCAGCAAAGAAGTTTGATGTGACAAGGAGCAAGATTCAAGAATGGATTAAGCAAGAAGACGAGCTCAAGCGCCAAGTGTAAGATTTTTTACCAAACACGGAATATTTTTTGTCTAATCTTTTTTTTTGGTGGTTCCAAACGAAAGCGTCTTGATGGTGGTGGTAGGCAAGTCAACAAGAACTCAGTATTAACATTAATGCAAACTTTGAAATATTGTTACTTGTTATTTTGGGAAGAGTTGTCGTTTGATTGAATATTGTACAAAATGTTAAGTAAAATCTTCGAATTCTTTGATTTATTTGTCAAGGTGTAGGTAAAATGACCCTTTTAGGGTGCCCTTATTAGAGGGTGTCCGTTTATTGGAGGGTGTCCGTTTAATAGAGGTTATACGGTATGTTGCGTTTAAAAACAGAAACCTGGCATATGAAAGGCGGAGAATGAATTTAAGAAATTCCGGATTTCGGGGAACACTTATTAGAGGAAATACGCTATAAAAAATTTTATCCAACGACAACGAAAACATTTATAAAACAGCCATAATCAGCCAGTATATTCAATTAGTTTTTATATGCAATCGTCAGTCGAAAAAAGTTTTCGATTTAAAAGTTCTGGCTCTCTTTGTTGTTGATGCTGTGCTCTGATCTAAGGTATCTTCTATCTTTTGTTGATTTTATAGCCTTCGATTTAAAGTCATCCCTATTCTCTGGCCATAGAATCAGTTCCTCCTATCAGCTGCTTTTCACGGGTCTTAAGACTGTGATTATGTTAAAACAGCCAAAATAACCTTTTTTGATTGTTTTCGGCTGCATAATTTAGGTAGCCAGTGGTAACAGAACTTTTATCAAAAGTGTCCACATGTAGCAGGTATCGAGCTCAAAATTAAAAAAAATGGATTTAAAATTTTTTTTTTAATATTTTTAAGTAAAAAAGTGCCATTTTTTGAAGAGAAAAAAAATTGACAATAAAAAGACTTGTGGTCTTCAAAAGGGACAAATGTTTATAAAAGGAACAGATCGATACCCTGACATATAGCCTTTTTGTAGTTTCTCATTGATATAAATTCAAAGTTTGATATTTTGATACAAAAATTTCAAAATATCAGCCTAATGCCTTTTTTAGATTTATGTTTTTAGTTAATTCGACTGGGGTTGGATTCGGTCGGTTAACCGAAACCGGGGTTTTTTGGCAAATAAACCGAAAATTGGTTTCAAAAAAACCAGAACCGAAAACCCAGCAAAATACCGGTTTATTTGTGATTAACTGAAAACCGGATAATTTTCATTTTAAACCAGACCGATGAAAAAACCGACCGAATGCAACCCTAAATTCGACCATCAAAAAGTTTTAGTCTGATCAATAAAAATTCAGTAATAATTTTTTAGAAGCTGAATGGTTGTTCCCCAGTGCTTTTAATCCTTGTTTTTTAAATTTTGTATCCAATTTCGTGACTTTTTAAAATTTTAATAATTTTTTAAGATGTTAAGTTTGCTTTTGGAAAAAGGGTTTGCTGTTTTTCACAAGTCCTATGACTGTACAGACGGAAACTACATTAAATTCAAGCTAGAAGCTGTTTTGTGTGAACAAGCATGACTCACCTGCTGTATCAGAGGTGGGCTTGACTGTCTCTCTCCACTTCCCCCGTCTTGAAATAGAAAAAGCAGAAATGGTGGACTTGGTGTTGAGTCAGCCGATCAAGTGTGAAATTCAATGTGTTGTCAGGGCGGCCACCTGTTTGTAGTCATCATGCTGAACACACTCAAATTAGTACACCAATAAGAACACTGCTCAAAGGGAGCTGCCAACTTGTGTGACTACAAATTACTTTTGTGCATGGCGCAGCGGATAAGTGTTAATGTTTTTCGGCCCAAATGGTGCGCAGGTTAGACCCCACCTAGTGGCACTCCAGTTTTTTTGCTTGTTTGACTAGTTTTATGAAGTAATTCTATTTTTTGACGACAGATTCGAAATCAGCGACCCAAATTACCCCTAGGTACTGGTCAAACAAGTCAAGATAACCATCGTGCCAGCACGTGGGGTCGAATCTGCGGCCCATTTCGGGCCATAAAACACTAACTGCGTCATGCATCAAACAAATTTCTAGTCACACAAGTTGGCCGCTCCCTTGAAAAAGACAATTAAAGCACAAGCATAGGATTACTAGGATTATTAACAAAAAGCCAAGTTTAAACTATTGTGCAGTTTAATTCAAAAAAATCAAGGACATTTAAATTCAAATTTTTTTTCTAAATTTTTATTTTTTTAAATTTTTTTAGCGTTTAGCAAAAGTCTTCTTTATAGAATTAAAGATCAATGCTCAAAAAATGAAGATTTATTGGGTTGATGCATAAGTCCTGGCAAGCACTACGATGATCTCCTTGATCTCATCACAGATTTGAATAGATTTTTTGCGTCAAGAGAGGACGGTTTTTACGCCCGTGGTATTGATCAATTGTCTGAAAGATGGCAAATGGTTATCGATGCAGAAGGAGACTACTTTGATTATAACTAAGTGAAGTTTTTGATTTGAATGAACATTTGCTTTCGATGTCTCTGAGTTACAGAAAATAGACAAGAGAATAGGCCTTCTCTAACCGTCTGACATGCACTCAAACCCATCCATTTTTGCTCGACCGAATCATATAAGAATTCGATTTTCGAAACCCATCCAAAAGTGTTGGGGCACAAAGTGGTTGTTGCAGGACTTATGCATCAACCCAATAATTAAGATTCAAAACACATGAACGTAGCCAGGATAGGGCTAACAGAGCTTCAGCCACCTTTGAAATTATTTTTGAAAACATTTTAGACTAAAAACCTTGTAAAAGTCTAAAACGGTGTAGGTAAAATGGCCTAAGGGGGCGCTTTAGCCTCTCCCGGAAAAATCTTTCTGGCTGCATCTGTGAAGCTGCTATATAAAGGACAAAGCTTTACACAATGAACAGATGGGAGCCTCATACTGAACAAAACTTCGACTTCAAAAAAACGAAGAAAAAAGGTTTTGAATCAAATCAGTTGCAAACATACAAGAAATTACAAAATTATTAAAAAAGTCAAATTTTATTTAAAAAGATACATAAACAGTCAACAAACACTGTCGTCATGTACAGAGTGCAACAGAATTACGCGATCACCTTTAAAAAATTTGGCTTTTCAGCCTACTGACCGGAACTACCTTTTCATAACTAACATTGCAATTTTTGAGTGTCTTCAGAATGTTTAATGTCTTTTGCACAGTATCATAATTGAAGTTGGATATTTCCGAAGGTCAAGGCCCAAAGTTCGGAAACCGACTAGAGATGTTCACGAGACGGGATCCCGTCCCGCCCGCCGATTTTGGCCCGGAATCCCGTCCCATTATACCGCCCATTTTTTTTCGAAATTCCCGGTTCCGTTCCCGTTTTTCGCTCAATCTCGTTGGTTATTTTCAGGAAAATTTTGTTCCTAAAAGTAGGCGATTTCATTAGAAAAATTCAGTAAATTTTTATTTTTTCAGTAAATTTTTTCTAATTCGATCATTATTTGTCTGCTGTGTTTATGGCTTTTTAAATTTTTATATAATCTAGATGAGCGCGTTTAGGTCTATCAACCTTTACTAAAAGCTTTTAGCGTTCGACGGGCCTTTAACAAGGTAAAATGCCTAGTTTCAGATAAAAATCTTTAGTCGTTCTGGAGGGCTATTTTTTCCCCTGTCTAGTCTTTGGTCTAAGTCTAGGCAAATAAAGCAGCGTATATAATATTACACAAGCTCGCTCGTCGATTACTCTTTGCGCCAAGCACAAGTCAGCCATGCAAATAAGTCTTCTCCGTTGCTAGGGTTGTATATAACACGCTTCCATTAAAAAAATTCTAACTGTAGGGACGGGGGGAGGGTGAGATGTTGGCGGTAGGTGGTATTTAGCACCGTCAAAAGAAAATTCCAAAATTGACGAAATGTTGCGTGATCATCCTGACTCAGGATGGACCGCATTGAATTAACTGTGGATTTTCTTGAATGTTACTCGAAAAATTCCACAGTTACCGTATTTATTCTATTAACTCCCCTCCCCAAAAGTGAGAATTTTCAACCTTATGGTATTGCCTATAGACCAAGTTTTTTCAATTAGACTCTTGAGCGTGTAAAATAACAAAATGTAGCCCAGATTTCCAACTACATTTTGGTATGTTACATACTGAAAAGTCTTTTTAAATAATTTGGTACATAGGCAATATCATAAAATTGAATATTCCCACTTTTGGGGAGGGGAGTTAATAGAGTAAATACGGTAATTGGGCGCATTTTATCCTGAGTCAGGATGATGCGCTTTCGAACTGAGCGTGAGTCAGATTAGGGGTACTCATTTGGTGACTACTTATTTCTAAATTCTACCCATTAGTCTCCATCTAGGCGTGTTATATGATCACCGAAGAAGCGTTTAAAGATGGCCGAAATAAAATTTGAAACGCTCTGTTCAGTTAAATTATGTTTTGGAAATGTTTTTTCTGTATGTTGAAAATGTCAATGCCGCTGGAGCCTTCTTTAACGATTTGATAGAAGAAAGATCCCATTTTTGGGTGGATCCCGTTTTTTCAAACTCAAAATCCCGTTCCCGTTTTTATTTTGGCGGAGAATCCCGTCCCATTATCCGGCCCACAGTCCGATGAACATCTCTAAAACCGACCATATATCTAGACAAATTTTTTTTCATAATAGCCACGTAATCCATTTTTTACTTCAAACTGCTATAATCCAATTAAAACTCGAAAACAAAGTTTCAGTCACAATCACACTGACATTTTTGTTGCAATATAATGCCATTCAAAAACCCTACCCGAAAACCGCATCAACAAAATTAGCTTACAAAATTTTGCAATTGCTTTTTTTTTCGCTGTACAAATTACGGCAAAAATAGTGGACAACAGGAAACGATGACCATTAGGAGAAGCAAAAAGAGCTATTTCCTCTCTTACACACTATAAAAGAAGGAGACGAATATTTTTTCGGGAAACATACCAAAGGAATTCCTTACTCAGCAAACATACAAGGGAAAATTAAATGCAAAATAGGCAGCTCTTAACTCCGATGCTGCTGCTTAGGACAACACGACTAGCAGCAGCAGGCTATTATTATTTGCAGAGTGCGAGGTGAAGGGATTCACCCATACGTATCGATTTTTGCCGATAATACATACACACACACATTTTTATTTATTTATTTATGCTCTGATTGCATAAAAGACAGCTAGTACAGAATTTTTTCGTAGGTGAGAAAAGCAATCAATTGATTAAAATAAGCAGAGTAGTCAAAAAAGCTGAATTTATTTTTTGGCTTTAAACGAGTCGGCACTGAAATTGAAAAAATGGCAAATCAGTGAAATTTCTTTGAATTTTTTTGATTGCCTAACTCTTTTAAAGATGCTTAAAATACTTTTCCAATACGTGATCTAAGTTTGATTATGCCTAATATTAAAGGGGCATACCAGCAGTGTTGGGTGTTTTCAAATTTCTCATCTTCGTACTTCGTACCAAAAATTTTGGGGCCTCGTACTTCGTACTTTTAAGATCGCTCGTACTCGTCTTCGTCCTCGTCTTTTTCTCGTCCTTTGTGTTTTCCCTAAATTTTAGTCCAATAGGCTTAGATATCCAAAATTTAGCAATCAGTTTGGCAATATGCAGGGTGGGGCAGTTTTTTTTGCCAGTTTTAACTTTGGCGATAACCTTTTTTTAAACAGTCATATTTAAAAAATCGAATAAATATGACTTTTAAAAAAAAAGTTATGGCCAAAGTTAACGGCGACAAAAAATTGGCCTACCCTGTACACCTTATTGCATGAATGAAACCAGGGGCGCTGAGCAAAAAAAACACATTGAAGATTTCCATAGTTCACGATTTGAAATACAGCTCGTTTGGGTCCTCAGTTAACAATTACTAAAATAGCAATAGAACCAAAAGTAAATAAAAAATATTGACGCGGGTCCAGCCAGCAGGTTTGTGGCAACAACATCAACAACAGAAATAGTAGTAGCAGCAATGGTCAGTGGGGTCTATCTATGCAAACAAAGGATTTGCTGCTGCTAGGTGGGTGCAGTGGACATGCAACTAGCTGCCTCGTTTATTTTCCCTTGCATCCACCCTTTGCTGACCCACCTTTTATGTTGTTGTTGTTGCTGCTGACTAAGCTAGATGATGAGGGTGCTGGTGTACTACAGCTAGCCCTCTTTGTTAGTCTTGTGTAAGGGATTGAAAAAAATAAAATAATAAGTGACCCTATCTGAGTTTAGGAGGCCACATTTTTTCCTTTGGTCCCCCTATGGATTTTTTTAAAAAAACTTTTCGTTCTTTACGAGTCTCTATTGTCATGCTGCTCTGACACTTATCACAAATCGCAGTGTTGCTTAGTACCGACACAGCGACAAGAAACGAGATTGCATCTTCTGTAGTGTACGAAAACAATATCTTTAGATTGAGAGCGGAGAAATCCGGCTTAGAGACATCTTGAACAAGACTGCTACGCACCATTTAATCGGATCTGCAACGTTAAGAAAGAAAATGTTGTTTGATAGCTGTATTTAAAACAATGATAAACGCGAGATTTCAACGGCAATTTTTTTTTCGTCTCGAAACAAAAAGTACTTCAAAAAAAATTTAGTAAAGTTCCGCGAAATAACAAAAAAAATCCATAGGGGGGACCAAAGGAAAAAATGTGGCCCCCTAAGCTCAGATAGGGCCAGTTATTTTTTTTTGGAAAAATTCTTATACACTCAATTTAACAGTAACCTTTCCGATAACATTGACCTCCTTTTATGAGTCACCTTCGGCTGGTCCCTGGGATAAACATTATGGAGCGGTTCTACTGCAAAACCCACTGCCAGACTATGCCTTGGTCCCCCTGTGTATTATGGCAATAATAGGTCATAGCCACTAGAGTGCTCCGAGAAACGTCAGTTCTGAAATAATTTCGAAAACTACTAGGACACTCGGGTTTGGACCAGGGCAAATTTTTTCGAATAAAGTTTTTTTTTCCGAAATTTGATCTGATGTTATTTTCGTCGGGTGGATTCGCGATATTATCATTTAGTGTAAAAAAGACGGTAAAAAAGAGTTAAAAAATTAGGGCACTGTTGACCTATCCGGGGCCATTTTTTCCTTTGGTCCCCCCTTTGGTTTTTTTTGAAAATTTTGATGTGAAATATTTCCAAAATGTCTCCAGGGTTAGGCCTAGGCTCAATTTGTGTTCACAATGTTCACAAATTTCACATCAAAATTTTCAAAAAAACCAAAAGGAGGACCAAAGGGAAAAATGGCCCCGGATAGGTCAATAGGGCCAAAATTAGCTGATGTTCGAAAAATCCCGTTTTCCAGCCAAAATACTGCCATGTCTTGCAGGAAACTCATTAACTTTTGACCCATGACCCGCGAGAAGCAAATTTTTAAAAAAAAAGCGCAAAACCAACACAAGCACTAAATATTCCGAATCTGTGATTTTGTTGTAAGCAAAGAGTTAAATTTCTAATTCTTGTCAAAGAAAACCCAATCAATGTATTTTTAGAACATTTGTGTATGATATTGCAACATAATAATAAACCATGGAAGTTGGAGATATTCTACTTGACAGCCGACCTTGCAATAGCTTATTATGCAAACAGTGTCAGCCAGCAACAATGGTCAAGCAGTTGCCTAGCAACCGTTAGCAAAGATTAAAAAGGCTTTCATTTGTTAAATACAACAACGACATAGGACAAGAAGAGAATAAACTTTTTTCCTATATAGGCAATATCGATTTAACGAACATTTTTGCCGCTCCCCAGGAAGTTCGTTAAATCGAGGTTGGAGTGCGTCTAAAATAACTGAGAAAAGATATTATCAAAAAAATACTTTTTAAATTTCTCACGCAAAGTCGGCTGTCAACTAGAATAAGATTAATTTCCATTTAATGTTGTTATTTTGTTGTTGCTATTAGGAAACATACATAAATTATGGGGGAAGGCCGTGTTTCCAAAATGTAGCTGGGAATCTGTGCTATATTTTGATATATAACACATGTCACTGTTCTCTCTTGTCACTGTTCAAATGAAGATGCGGCGAAAAATCTGATTTTTGATCCCAAAATCTGATTTTTGGTTTTTTTATTTATTTTTTTATTTATTTATTTTTTTATTTATTTTAATAACCATTCTAGTTATTTTTTTAAGAATAGCTACTGCGCAATAGATAATAGATTAAAAAACTATAACAAATGAAAAAATTAGCACAACTTTATTAATTTATTTAATCGCAAAATTTACATACAATTTAAAAGACATAATGTAGGAAGTTTAACAGGGAGTCTAAAGCCGTTAAAATTTTTTGTTTCCATAAAAAAAATCTTCGAAAAAAGTTTTTGGGTGCCACATTTTTTGACATCTCAACTTCCAATGGCTCTAGCCCCCTTTTCCTATTATTAGAGTTGCTTAAATCGCCCGAACTTTCGCGCGAAAGTTCGGCCGAAAGTTACCAACTTTCGCAAAAGTTGGCGAAAGTTATCCTGTAATATGACAAAAAACACTTATTTTTTACTAAAATTAACAGAATACAATTATGCACCCATGAATCGGAACTAACCCTTTTTAACAAAATGTCGGTCTCTTCTTGCTCCCCCTCTGATACTCTGTCGAAGTAGTTTGCAATGCCCGGTGTAGATGATTCAGTTCTCTTGGCAATCTTCGTTGGAGCTCTTCTGTCTTCTGCTTGATTCCTGCTAGCTTGTTGATATCCTTGCGCACTTCTTCTCCGATTTTCTTGCACTGATTCCAAAAAGAAAGCAATAAAAACCAAAAGGTGAAATTACTAATTTCACCTTTAGATGATGGCCCATGTTTATTGCATTCCCTCGATACTGAGCTCCACAGAATTTGCAGGAGAATTTCTCCCCTCCAGCCGCGAAAAATTTACGACACCAATGCTGCGGATTGACCATAGTTAGCCTGAAAATAAACAAATGATGAACATAAACGCAACAAATATGAACAAAGACATAATACTTGTGAAGAAAATGCAAAGCAAACGAATGAATAAATGCACGAAAAATGGAAATGATTCGTGAAAACCAATACTTCGACTTTCGCAATTTTTATCAAGGCGCGAAAGTTGAATTTCAACTTTCGCAACTTTCGCGCGAAAGTTCAACTCAACTTTCGCGCAAACATTCGCATTCAGCAACCCTACCTATTATAAACCCCAATCACATAAAAAAATAAAAAATCTTCCGCTCAAGACAACAAAGATTTAAACCTTATTTAAAAAATTTAAATTGTTACAAATTGAATTATTTGACCCTACCGGAGTATAAACCGCCTCAACCCCCCTAAACCGAAATGAATTTTTTTTGAACTCCTTCAAAACACCATTTAAACCATTTTAAAGCATTTCCTACACGTTAAACACGATAAAAAAGTGTTTTCACCTACTTTTCTTTATAAAAAGTCAATTTTCAGAAAAAATTTTTTTTAGGGTAAATGACTATTTTCAAGGTCAAATATTTGTTAAATAAAGTTCAAATCGTTGTTTTCTTGAGCGAAAGATAAACCCCGATCACTAACAAGAATATAAAAAAATTGCTTTTGGACACGAAATTTTATGAAAAACGGCATTTCTAACCAAATTAAAGGTTTGGGAAAATGTAAATTTTTCAAACTTTTGCTCAGTTGTCGAAAATTTTTGATGTCAACCGGGAATGATTGCACTCATTTAAAAAAGCTTTTCCTGAAGAGCAAAATGAGCTTTTTTATGTGATTGGGGTTCATACAGTCGAGTCTCGATATAACGAACCCTCGATATAACGAACTCTCGATACAACGAACCACTGATGTCGGTCTCATCTCTAAAAACAACTCTCGATATAACGAACTCTCATAAAATAAATTAAAAATTTGTTTTTGTTATAAATTTCCGCCGAAATTTTCAAATATTTACTCCTTCAAAATTCATTCAATGCTTTTCTCATTTTTATTTTGCTGCTTGGCGGCGTTTCTTATCCACGTTTTTCGTATTCATTTTATATGTTTCAGATATCGAACATGAGCACTCCAAGCAAGAAGCGTCGTGTCATTTGGTACACTACCGTCGGTTTCTTCTTCTTGCTCGACTCTCTGCAATGGAAAACAAGAAGATGTACAAAGTCGATCTGCTCCAAGCGCTTCATTTTCTTCGAAGGTCGTGGGATGCCGTCAAGTCGGAAACGTTGTCAAGAAGCTTCAGAAATGCAGGTTTTGTGATCAACGAAGAGGTGGAGGTTTTATTATGTGAACAACATCTTATTCATTTGCCGAAGCAATGGAAGTGGAAATCGTCGAAGAACAGCCGGTCACTGCTCTGAATGCATTTAATAGTTTTAAAGTTTTTCAGCGATACATGGAAACGCACGATGTGGATCCAACAATGCTTCGGAAGTGCGATGAGCTTGATGAGTTTTTGGCGAAAGAGCGCATAAAGAAAATGAAGAAGAATCGAATAACAAACTATTTTTGTCCAGCTGATTGATGTTTTACAGTCCCAACATCCTTGTTCTCGTTACCAAATTGAATTGTTATTCCAACATCCTTGTTTTCGTTATTATGTTGCTGTTTTAAAGAATAGCTACTGCGCAATAGATAATTGATTAAAAAACTATAACAAATGAAAAAATTAGCACAACTTTATTAATTTATTTAAACGCAAAATTTACATACAATTTAAAAGACATAATGTAGGAAGTTTAATAGGGAGTCTAAAACCGTTAAAATTTTTTGTTTCCATGAGAAAAATTTGGGGGATTCGATAGTGCAACCACAGACTATGTCTTCTAACGGGTGTCCAAAAAGTTAACGTCACTGTTTTTATTTACAACAGCATCCAACCCATTAACTGAGTTTCGTTGGCCATGAAATATTTGCTTAACAAATTTTCTATATGGCACATTCACCCACATAATGAGACTGAGAAGAAAAAATGTATGAAAAGATAGCCAAGAAAAAACTGCTAGTGTACAATAAATTGATGTAACCGTCCCACAAAAGGCTAAGATCATTATTACAAATGGAGCAAACAGGAAAACAGCCATACAAATAGAGCACATCAAAAAGGTCCTATGAAACATGACTTGCTGTTTGTGGGTCATAGGTTGGATCTCAGACTTGGTCTTGCTTATTTCATGTATTATTTTCAAGTTCATATTAACAATCACAACCGCTTCTATGGCCACATAAATGCACATAAAAGTCATGAAAAGAATGGTTATAGGATTAGCAGTTGTAAAAAAACTTAATGACGGCTCTTTTTCCATTAGTACAAGCAAAAACTGTGTGTCTGAAGACGGTGTTTGCCACCCAATTTCAGTGTGAAGAGACTTTTTGACGGTTTCTGTGTCCACTTGGATGGAGTCAAAGAATAGCCAGATGTCAGTGAATGCGATCGAGCTGCATAATAGATACACTAGAACAAACCATTTAGGATGTCCACAACACTGGCTTAACTTGGAAAATGGGTTGAACAATGATAATTGGTAAAGGAAGGCCATCATAAAGCAAAACACAATGTTTGACATTAGGCAGAGCTGTACTTTGTGTAGCTGAATAATTAGTAGTGGAGAAGAGCTGCGGAATACACCATTTGAGTAGCAGGCTGAAAAATATGACTAATATTTAAGAATGTACAACGGAATTTATATTTTTTTATTGTTTATATTTTAAAAACACAAGTTATTTTTTCTTCTGGTTTATGATGCTATTGGTTTTGCAAAGGCGCGGAAATTTGATTTTTTCTGTAGCTTGTAGCTGAGATTCAGGGCTATCGAATAGGCTATTGGTGGAGTTGGTATTGATTAAAAAATGTTGAAAAAGAATCAACAATCTCCACTCCGAGTGAGGGCGGATTGTGAGTGAGGATTGTTGAAGTGTTTTCTTATTTATTATCCCATTTTCAATGAGTTTCTGATTTCTCAAAATTTCAAAAAGTCATTGAGTACACTGAAAGTGAGAGTGCGAGTGAAAGGAAAATCCACTAATTGGATACGGGGCTTAATCCTACTTATTGAAAAAAAAGTTATGAATCGGATTTTTTAAAATTTAACATACTGCATTTCCTCTAATTAGCGCCACCCCCTGATTCAATTCATTGTGTTTTTGACCCACTTTATGATTATTTCTCTCAGGCAAGTTACCAGTTATTTTGTAGCTAGTGAGATGAGCTATAAAATGATTGGTAACTTGCCTGAGAGAAGTGATAAAAAAGTGGGTCAAAAACACGATGCCGAAAACACTATTTTGAATCAGGGGGGGGCGCTAATTAGAGGAAATACGGTATCCAATGTTATTTACCATTCAGCGGTACCAGTGGAACTGGCTGCCAAAGTGCTAGCAAAACGCAATATAAATAGCTGGTAGTGGAAATATTAAGCATACTGTACTTATGAATTTTGCTCATCTCTTTGGGTGTTTGCCGTAGAATGAGGTAGAGCACAAGACTATAAAGAAACGAGCAAAAAAGCAAATTTGTGTAGGAAAAATATTTGTAAAAGCTGGTCACAGTTAGCAATGTCTCGTATTGATCCATCAGCAGATATTAGAGATCTAAAAACTTTATGCACATTAGAAAGCGCTTTTAATAGGGAGTAAAATGAGTTATTATGAGTCTGGGGTTAATTACAAAAACTTGGAGCCAGAGGCATTTGAAGTTGAGGAGTGCAAAATTGGCACCCGGTCACCGACCAACTTCAAACTGTTTTTGCTCGGCTCTCAGAATATCGCAATATCATTTCGAAAAGGGTCTAGCAGTTTGGAGCTTCCTAGAGTTCAGGCTACAATATATGAAAATTTTCATTTCTTCGTCATGGCCAGGCACTTATTTATTTTTTACAAATTATGTGATTTAGCTCTTGAAAAATCAGGAACTTGTCAATCGAAAATAGCCTTAACTCTGAATTCCTAAACAAAAAAGAAGGGGTGCTTGCATACCAGAAAGTGTCAATTTAATAGAGAATATATGGCATAAGGGAAAAATTACTCTCTGTGTAGATTTCGGAAAAAAAACATTCGGAAATCGAACGGTCGAGCGGTTGCGTACACGATTTTGCCCTGTAGGGGTCTCCACCTCAACTTCGTCCCAGCCTAGTATCTGACACATTTTTATCTCGATTTTTAAAGGCTTTTGCATAATCTGGTCCAATTTCGATTTTAACAAGGAAAAGGTCGTCCGTCCTGAAGGTATATTCTTTTCAGAATATACGCTGAACACGATGGTGAAAAAAAATTCACAAAAACTCTATCTATGGTGGTCAGCTGCCTATTGGTCAGCTGCCCCTGTGAACCGACCAAGTCACAATTTTTGCCTATGCAACTTCAAAAAAGTAGACAATATTAATTTTCTTAATAAATTAATTTTATTTTATATGCAAAAGAAAGCGCAGATTACGAGCTTTCTAATGACATATCGTTGAGGTATTTCTGACAAGTGAATGAAATTTTTTTGTCTTAAAGAAACCATCATGTTTTTTTCCAAAAACATTGTTCATACAAAAACATGCACAAAAATGTGAAAACTGCATTTATAAGTTAACGGTGGATACCACGACAGGGCAAAAAAAAGTGCTTTGAAATCAACTAAACAAGGTTCTTAGAGGGTACTTCTTTAGTTTATGTCAAACCTCAAATTTTTTGTTCACTTTTTTAAATATTTTCCTATCGTTTCTGTTTGAATTATTAATTTCTTCAAGAATTGTTGTGCCGCCACTTTTTTTATTAATATGTGTCATTTTCTCGATAATTTCTTTTTTTTTAAATGGAAGAACTTCGGGGTTTCACTCTATCAAAGCTCAAGCGTCGGAATAAAAAAGAATTCGGTCATCGGTCAGTTTTCCGCAGTTATATTCCTGATTTTATTGAAATTTGCTGGTTGTGATATTATTGGGTTGATTCATAATTAATGCGGATTTTTGTTGCCTTATGATTCTTTTGATCTATTTCTTCTTTAAATTTGCTTTTTTGTTTTAAAGTATGCTTTTAGTTAAGAAGAATGCGCGTCGAAAACCACCTTCACATTCGCCATATCATGCTCTACCACTTCGAGAAAGGATGGATGGCAGTGCAGTCTGTTCGCGATATTGTCGAACTCTTTGGCGAAGAGGCGATCAGTCAAAGTCAGGTGGAAAGATGGTTCAAGCGTTTCAAGCGTTACTTTAAAACAAAAAAGCAAATTTAAAGAAGAAATAGATCAAAAGAATCATAAGGCAACAAAAATCCGCATTAATTATGAATCAACCCAATATGTTCAATTTATGGTCGCAGATTGTTGAAATGTATGTTTGTGAGTGAATAATAAAGAATTTTAAGCAAAAATATTGTGTAAATTGGAAAAATTTGAGGTGTGACGTAAACTAAAGAAGTACCTTTTAGAGTGTTAAACAAACGTTTAAAAGTATATTTAAAATGACACTTTGACGTGAAACCTTCTTAACACTAAAAATTCTAACACCGGATTCATGTTCAGCATGGTCGATTTACTTAAGAAATTGCCATTTCATTTTCACACTCACTGTAGAATTTCAAATTCCGCTCAAGACAAAAATTATTTAAAAATTGAAAAAATTTCAATTTAAATATGTTTTGTCTCGAGCGGAATCTGACAAAAATTATTTTAACTTCTTGCAATTGCAAAAAGCCAAATAAATGTGTAAACGTGAAACGTAAAATTGTTTTTTAATGTATAAAGGTGAAATCTAAATGAGCTTAGTCGTGTGAATACATCAATAAAATTAAATTATTATTAAGTTATTGCTCAAGCTTAGTGTTAACTGGATTTAACAAACTTGACAAATTTGACAAACTTTGAGCTAATTGTTTGGAACAATATTTATTTCCAAATTAACATCCAAATACACTATGACGTAGCATTTTTCTTCCTCTATCAGATAGGGGTTTGCTTTTTATTTGTGCCAAACGTTATGATGAAAGGCAGAGCAAAGAAGAAAGTAAGCGAATAATCATTTTTGTTCACTTCTTATTTTTCTGTTTTTAACTACTGCTTTTTTCATTATCCATTTATGTGTTTTAATGTGTTGATCGATGTGTACGTGTTTAAATAGCATAATCTAGCTTGTTTTCAGCATGTCGAAAGATTCACACCCTGCCATTATTCACCTGTTCCAGCACGCCACAAACAATCAGAAATTGTGACCCTTTTGGTTGTCCCCAAGCAAAGTGGACGACCAGCTACAGCCACCACAGAAGAGAACATCCTATCTATTGCAAACAAAATTTGTTGCTGCAATGATCATAAAACCGGGCACATCCACAGCAGTTCCGATTCCACCAAATCATTGGCGACAGAGTTTGGAATTTCGCATATGTCAGTTCAAAAAATGATTGAAGAAATCTTTGAAATGAAGTCACGAAAAAGGTGGATAAAAAAATGGAATGCCAGAGCTGGACGACAACTGGTGCTTCCAATACAACGGTGTTCCTTCCCGTCGGGCCTATGAAACCCAGGCCTGGATTGCCCAAAACTTTCCTGATGCCATCGACCCCCACTGGATAAACCCGAATGGTTAATGGCCGCCCAACTCTCCGGAGCTGAATTTCATGGACTACTTCGGGTGGTCTTACCTTCAGTCGATGGCCTGCTCTAGGCCTAACAACTCCATTGCGGCACTAAAAGCATCTCTGGTTCGGGAATGGGACGCAAATCTCCAGTAACACATTCCAGAATGCTATCGACGACTTCCCAAAACGACTGCGCAAGTGTATTGCCGCTAATAGAAGTCATTTCTTTGAGTATAGTAAAAAGCGAAACTCCCTATCTGATAGAGGAAGAAAAATGCTACGTCATAGTGTATTTGGATGTTAATTTGGAAATAAATATTGTTTCAAACAATCAAGTTTGTCCGGCAACTTTTTTTTACACCAGTTAGAAGAGAGTTCTTTGCAAAAAGCATGTTTAAAGTATGTTGGTGAATAAGGACATAACGCACAAATTGGCACAGACTTCAAGTACTATATTATTTTTAGTTTCACCAATAAATCGTATAAATTGCTTTAAGCTCCAAAACAATTAGTAGCTATTCAGACAATTTGCAGCTCTTGCCATATTGGTTTTTCTGTTGGTGTGAAAAAGGTCTTTTTCAAAATAGACGCTTTTCAAAATACAACGGTTTTTAAAATAGGCGGTTCTCAAAGTAGGGTTATTCAAAATAAGCGGTTTTTCGGCTAAGACACAAATTTTTTTGCTACTACTGAGTCGGAGAACATCGTTCGAAAAAGATTGTCCAATGAACATCAGTCGTTGGAAGCGAATGATTGACTGTGAGCTGTAACATGGAATGCCAAGCTCCTTCAGCGGCAGCTGTTTTTTTCATCGATGGAGGACGGCGCAGATCTGTACCTGTGACTGCTTGCCCAACTTCGAAGGCAAACCTCGATTTAACGAACATTTCTGCCGCTCCTCAGGAAGTTCGTTAAATCGAAGTTGGAGTGCATCTAAAATAACTGAGAAAAGATATTATCAAAAAATACTTTTAAATATCTCACGCAAAGTCGGCTCTCAACTACAATAAGATTAATTTTCCATTTAATGATGTTATTTTGTTGTTGCTATTAGGAAACATACATGAATTAAGGGGGAAAGGCGGTGTTTCCAAAATGTAGCTGGGAATCTGCGCTACATTTTTACTTTTACTTTTCTTCATAAAATATCAGTTTTCGGAAAAAAATTTTCAGGGTAAATGACGTAAATACCGTGTTTTGGTCACTGAAGCGAGGCAAAAAGAGCCTCCGTATGCATTTTATGATCAAGAATCTTGCTCGGAATCATGTCTAAGGTAAGTGAGTGCGCGCATCTCTAACCCATCAAGCCCCCTGCGCCCCCGAAGGGGGTGGTACACTCCGGTAGGTTCAAATAATTCAATTTGTAACAGTTTGAATTTTTTAAATAACGTTCAAATCTTTGTTGTCTTGATCGGAAGATTTTTTATCTTTTATATGATTGGGGTTCATAATGGGAAAAGGGGGCTAGAGCCACCTCTTGATCCTAAAATGCATATAGAGGCTCTTTTTGCATCGCTCCAGTGACCAAAACACGGTAAAATACAGTAGCGAGCAAAAAAAATTACCCAAGACAAATTGAATCAGATTTTTTTTTAAATGCGGTTCAACCATTTTATTTTTGGCACGGAATCAATCATGTTAAAAGCAAAGTTGTAGAATTTTTATCGCTCTTTCAAATGGTATATAACATTCTACGACGAGTGCTTAATTTTATGAAAAATTTTTCCTTTTATTACATCCACCCCAATTCATGGACGAGCAAAAAAATTACCCAAATAGATTTATTCCTAAATGAACCATGTTTTTCTCAAAACGTGAAAGTGAATGCTACTTTGACCTCCTGTTTCTTAGCTACAACTTGGTAGGTCAAAATTTTATTTTTGATTATTTTGGAAAAAGTTACGATCATCAACGTAAAAGTGTCGATTTCAAGTCAAAATTAAGGGAAATCTAAGGAAAATCGTTGTTTGAGTTAAGGGGGGGGGTGTGGTGTGGGCGGTATACTCCGGTATGGTCAAATATTATTTAAATAAAGTTCAAATCGTTGTTTTCTCGAGCGGAAGATAAACCATAATCACTAACAAGAGAAACGAAGTGAAACCCTGTGCCTCAATCTAAGCTTAGCCCTGAGCCCTAGTGCTTAACTAATTCTGAGGTGGTGAGTCGAACACTTATGTTTTTCGTGATGTGTGCAGTCAGGGCTTTTATTAAACACTTTATTTATCACACAGCAATAAAAAGCACACAGCTTCAAATAACAATTTTCGACACCCAGTCTAATACCAGCACACAGCAATCTTACCAGCAGCTATCCGTCCCACTCACAATGACAATAATAATCCCAAAATCGAGAGCCTTGCCTGGGATCTCTTATTCCACAGTCAGAGGGCGGGGTTAACATTGAATTCGTGGTGCATTCGAGTGCAGCCTTGATGGCTAGCTTTCTCTCAAAAAGGGACTTGGGCATCCACGGGGTTCGGGCTCCTCACAGTTTTCACCGATCGGATGGTCCCCCAAGTCACTACCTTAGCGTGTCTTTAATTTTTATTTATGATCATACTAGGTAGTGGATCTTAGAGAAAAAAATGTCGGCTCACACCGAAAAAATTAATCCAATCATCTCCAAACCCCTTCCTTCATTTTAGTGGACCAGTTCCTGGTCAAATTGCTTTTTACAATTTAGATTTCCATTTATCAGTTATTTGGCGATGCTTGCTTGTTATTCTCGCGAGTACTATACACATAATATGAATACAAAATTACAAAGAAAAGAGAACTAATTGAAGTACAGCTTTTTTTATTTTTCTGTTTTTTTCATTTTAGAATTTTCTTTGCCTATTTGTCCAGCTGCGATACATTCTTGGTCTTGATTTTTCTCTTGTTCTGAATCCTCTGGTAGGTGGCTGCCAACGTGAATGCTGATCAAAGTGATATCCATGCTGCGGTACGGTAATTTGAGGTGACCATTGACTTTGTTTGTCATGTCCTGGATTATGCATCTGCCGGGAATGATACTGGTGTGGACCCTAAAATTGATTCTGTAGTGGAGGAACTTGAAAATTTTCTTCACTGCACCACCAGAGGCTCACAGCCAAGTCGTAGAAGGATGAGCTTGATAAAATTTTAAATTGCTTTGCCAGTTGGCACAAAGTCTCCACTTTTTACTCAGGTTATTCTTCTCTTATTTTATAGGTCAAGATACTCTGTCAAGATACGAACAGCGCAAATAAAACGACGCGGAAAAATATAATTGACTTTTCGGGACTAACAAAAAAAGAAATGCAAAATAAGGCCTGGTAACCTTATATCGAGGTTCGACTTTGCTTTGATGAAAAATTGCATATCTGTGAATCATTTGCACGATTGCCCCACCATTTTGACACCTAGAGCCAGAATAACCACCAGCACATTGACAGACATACACCCCGTTGCCTACAGCACACAGTCCATGGTTGTTGCAGTATGATGGTGGGCATCCAGGTCCACCGCCATTTATTAATCCTCCGTCACCATTCTGACCATTGCTAAAACTAATTTTACCAATGGTTTTTCCAAAACAATACCAAAACCATACAAATACCTAAAACACCTCCTGGCGCACTTTCACATATATGGGATAAACTTCAAACATGTTTTTCTCAGCGACCACCAAAGATATCGATGTTCGTTTTTTTTCAAGAAATAGTACAGGGCTGAGAAATTTCGATTATCGAAAAAAAATCATAATTTTGCATTCAGAACTTTGAGAAAAAAAACTTTTTCAAAAATCTGAATTTTGGCCTTTTTAGACCCAATAGCATTTTGAGAATCTTACAAAATACTGTATATCTTCTAATAAAAGCTCACCTTCTATTAAAGGCCCATGTCCCGAGAAAATTTTTGATTCAGTACAATATACCGTATTATCTCTATTAAACAAGCACCCCTACAGTTAACTTTTTTAAAATTTGTTTTATTTTTTTAATCCTAACATTGTTTATTTTTCAAAAAGTACGACCACTCATTTTGTAGAGTTTGGAAAGCTCTACCAAATTTTATCAAAGCGCAAAACTAGTTTATTATACTCTTTTTAGCGTCTCTTATTCGTAGTCATTGCGGCCACCCAATGCGTTCCACTGATTTCAAATTATGCTTATTAAATCTATTATTGACAACGGGATTATCCAGAGTTATCAAGTGGTTTATTAAGGGCTTCAGATACAAGAAGAAGAAAGGTTTAAAAAACCAATAAAAACCTCTAAATAACTTGATGATGAAATCTTTCTGTAGTTAATTTCACTCATGATCCACCCAGCCCAAAATGACTTTAGATTTCCTCCCTTAATAACCTGCTTCTTTGCGTCGTTGGTCATTTAAATCATGTAGAGGTCGTGAAAGAGGCAGTTGAATGATTTTTTCTCAATTGACATCGGAACCTTTCGACCTAATTCGGCACAAATAAGTTAAAATAACTTTAAAAACAAATAAGTTTTGTTCAACCACCAGAGATAAAGGCCACGTCCATTCCAATTTTGTCAGTTTTTCAATAAATTTGAAAAATTTTCGGCGTGAACAGGTTGAAAATAAAAGCCCACATTCCAGTAAAAGCCAACCTTCTAATAAACACCCATGTCTTGAGAGGGGTTGAAAAATAAAAGCGCACGGGCTGTCAATAGAAGATATACGGTATGTTGGTTTCTTTCTTTAACTAACAAATTTCATCCCTTTTATACAACTCTGCAAAAAAAATTATGAGAAATAAATCATTTTTCAAGGAAAAATGTCGGTACTTCTGCTGTTTGTCCACCTCAACTTTTCCACTTTTCAGCCATACTCACCCCATTCACCCCAAGCATTACCTTAGGCTTAGGTTTAGGCTTAGGCTTTAGGCTTAGTCTTCCCCAAGCTTTAACAATGGTTTAGGCCCGCTACTGTAATATACCCCCCGCGCAATAATTGACCTACTGTCATATACCCCCAATAAGGCATTTCCAGGAATGCCCTTCCGCGTTGAAAAAACAGGTTTTCTATCGTTTTCACGGTCTAATACAGCTATAGAAACCATAAAAACGTGATTTTGGGTTAGGCGATAAAAGGAATTCTTGCCGATTTATTTACTATTTAATTGATTTATTTTCTCTTCATTTATTTACACTCAAGATCTTTTCATATAACCATTCTAATTATTTTTCCGTGTGAAAGAATAGCTACTGCGCAATAGATAATAGATTAAAAAACGATAACAAATGAAAAAATTAGCACAACTTTATTAAATTATTTAAACGCAAAATTTACATACAATTTAAAAGACATAATCATAACGGTAAGAGCGAAACGTGACCTGGATTGTCTATTTTTGTAATCTATCTTGTAGGAAGTTTAATGGGGAGTCTAAAAACGTTAAAATTTTTTGTTTCCATAAGAAAAATCTTCGAAAAACACGCATTTTAAGTTATTCAGTTTTTGAGTGCCACATTTTTTGACATCTCAACTTTAAGTATTTCCTACACGTTAAACACGATAAAAAGGTGTTTTCACCTACTTTTCTTAATAAAAAATCAATTTTCAAAAAAAAAATTTTACTTTCAAGGGATTTGTGTCTAAGGTATGTAGGTGTGCGCATCTCAACTCCAAGTCCCCAAGCCCGCTGAACCCCTGAAGGAGACGCAGGAAGCTTGAGGGTTAGAGATGCGCGCACTAACTTAACACTAATATGAGGTTGTCTTCTCCATCTTACTTTTTTGCGTGGGGGGGATTCTATAGTGCAACCACAGACTATGTCTTTTAATGGGTGTCCAAAAAGTTAACGTCACTGTTTTTATTTACAACAGCATCCAACCCATTAACTGAGTTTCGTCGGCCATGAAATATTTGCTTAACAAATTTTCTATAGGGCACATTCACCCACATAATGAGACTGAGAAGAAAAAATGTATGAAAAGATAGCCAAGAAAAAACTGCTAGTGTACAATAAATTGATGTAACCGTCCCACAAAGGCTAAGATCATTATTACAAATGGAGCAAACAGGAAAACAGCCATACAAATAGAGCACATCAAAAAGGTCCTATGAAACATGACTTGCTGTTTGTGGGTCATAGGTTGGATCTCAGACTTGGTCTTGCTTATTTCATGTATTATTTTCAAGTTCATATTAACAATCACAACCGCTTCTATGGCCACATAAATGCACATAAAAGTCATAAAAAGGATGGTTATAGGATTAGCAGTTGTAAAAAAACTTAATGACGGCTCTTTTTCCATTAGTACGAGCAAAAACTGTGTGTCTGAAGACGGCGTTTGCCACCCAATTTCAGTGTGAAGAGACTTTTTGACGGTTTCTGTGTCCACTTGGATGGAGTCAAAGAATAGCCAGATGTCAGTGAATGCGATCGAGCTGCATAATAGATACACTAGAACAAACCATTTAGGATGTCCACAACACTGGCTTAACTTGGAAAATGGGTTGAACAATGATAATTGGTAAAGGAAGGCCATCATAAAGCAAAACACAATGTTTGACATTAGGCATAGCTGTACTTTGTGAAGCTGAATAATTAGTAGTGGAGAAGAGCTGCGGAATACACCATTTGAGTAGCAGGCTGAAAAATATAACTAATATTTAAGAATGTACAATGGAATTTATATTTTTAGTGATTATATTTTAAAAATACAAGTTATTTTTTCTTCTGGTTTATGATGCTCTTGGTTTTGCAAAGGCGCGGAAATTTGATTTTTTCTGTAGCTTGTAGCTGAGATTCAGGGCTATCGAATAGGCTATTGGTGGAGTTGGTATTGATTAAAAAATGTTGAAAAAGAATCAACAATCTTCACTCCGAGTGAGGGCGGAATGTGAGTGAGGATTGTTGAAGTGTTTTCAGCATTTTTCAATTTATAACAACTTGATCAATAGCCTATCTGGTAGCCCTGAATCTCAGCTACAAGTTGGCACCAAAAGAATGATTTTGACCACTCCGGACTGGGTTCTAAGCGATCCTGAAAAGGAGAGAGGATGGTGTAGGGCCTCATATAGACGTATGAGACTGAGAAGAAATGTATTCCCGTTGGGTACCCACTGAAGGTGAGAGTGGGAGTGAAAGGAAAATTCACTTATTGGATACAAGGGTTAATCCTACAAATTGCAAAAAAGTTAAGAATAGGATTTTGTTTATTTAACCCACCGTACTTCCTCTAATTTATTCGTATTCCTCAGTATTATTCCCCCCTGATTCAAAATCGTGTTTTGCAGTTTTGACCCATTTTGATCATTTCTCAGGCAAGTTACCACCTATTTTGTAGCTAGTGAGATGAGCTATAAAATGGTTGGTAACTTGCCTGAGAGAAGTGATAAAAAAGTGGGTCAAAAACACGATGCCGAAAACACGATTTTAAATAAGAGGGGGGGGGGCGGTGCGCTAATTAGAGGAAATAGAGAGCGGTATCTAATGTTATTTACCATTCAGCGGTAACAGTGGAACAGGCTGCCAAAGTGCTAGCAAAACGCAATATAAATAGCTGGTAGTGGAAATATTAAGCATACTGTACTTATGAATTTTGCTCATCTCTTTGGGTGTTTGCCGTAGAATGAGGTAGAGCACAAGACTATAAAGAAATGAGCAAAAAAGCAAATTTGTGTAGGAAAAATATTTGTAAAAACTGGTAACAGTTAGCAATGTCTCGTATTGATCCATCAGCAGATATTAGTGATCTAAAAACTTTATGCACATTAGAAAGCGCTTTTAATAGGGAGTAAAATGAGTTATCATGAGTCTGGGGTTAATTACAAAAACTTGGAGGCAGAAGCATTTGAAGTTGACGAGTGAAAAATTGGCACCCGGTCATCGACCAACTTAAAACTGTTTTTGCTCGGCTCTCAGAATATCATTTAGAAAAGGGTCTAGCAGTTTTTTGCTTCCTAGAGTTCAGGCTACAATATATGAAAATTTTCATTTCTTCGTCATGGCCAGGCACTTATTTATTTTTTAGAAATTATGTGATTTAGCTCTTGAAAAATCAGGAACTTGTCAATCGAAAATAGCCTTAACTCTGAATTCCTAAACAAAAAAGAGGGGGTGCTTGCGTATCAGAAAGTGTCAATTTAATAGAGAATATATGGCATAAGGGGAAAATTACTCTCTGTGTAGATTTCCGAAAAATAATTCGGAAGTTGAACGGTCGAGCGGTTGCGAACACGAATTTTTTGATTCGCTCTGTAGGGGTCTAATGACATATCGTTGAGGTATTTCTGACAAGTGAATAAAAATTTTTTGTTTTAAAGAAACCATTATGTTTTTTTTTTCAAAAACGTTGTTCATACAAAAATATACACAAAAAATGTGAAAACGGCATTGATAAGTTAACAAGGCATACCATTCGACAGGGCAAGAAAAACTGCATCAGATAGTGCTTTGAAATGAACTAAAACAAGGCTTTAAGAGTGTTCAACAAACGTTTAAAAGTAGATTTAAAATAACATTTTGACGTGACTTGGACTTTCTTTATACTAGACAAACCCAGAATTCTGACGCCGGATTCATGTTCAGCATGGTCGATTTACTTAAGAAATTGCCCTTTAATTTTCACAGTCACTGTAAAATTTCAAATTCCGCTCGAGACAAAAATTATTTAAAAATTGAAAAAATTTGATTTTAAATTAGTTTTGTCTCGAGCGGAATCTAAAATATCACAGGACGAAGGCTTTTCCCGTGTTTCGAAACATGGTCACTCTGTAAAAAAATACATAAAAAATTCATTGAAGTTCCCTCTCGTCACAGTCGGGGTCCTTCCTTATAAGCGAAAAAATTGACCTTTTCTCAAATATCTTGCAATTGCAAAAAGCCAAATAAAAGTGTAAACGTGAAACGTAAATTTTTTTTTCAAATGTAAAAAGGTGAATTCTAAATGAGCTTAGTCATGTGGTTACATCAATAAAATTACATTATTATTAAGTCATTGCTCGGGCTTGATGGGTTAGAGATGCGCGCACTCACTTACCTTAGACATGATTCCGAGCAAGACTCTTGATCATAAAATGTATATAGAGGCTCTTTTTGCCTCGCTTCAGTGACCAAAACACGGTATTTACGTCATTTACCCTGAAAAAATTTTTTTCTGAAAATTGATATTTTATAAAGAAAAGTAAAAGTGAAAATGTAGCGCAGATTCCCAGCTACATTTTGGAAACACCGCCTTTCCCCCTTAATTCATGTATGTTTCCTAATAGCAACAACAAAATAACAACATTAAATGGAAAATTAATCTTATTGTAGTTGAGAGCCGACTTTGCGTGAGATATTCAAAAAGTATTTTTTGATAATATCTTTTCTCAGTTATTTTAGACGCACTCCAACCTCGATTTAACGAGCTTCCTGGGGAGCGGAAAAATGTTCGTTAAATCGAGGTTTGCCTTCGAAGTTGGGCAAGCAGTCACAGGTACATATCTGCGCCGTCCTCCATCGATGAAAAAACAGCTGCCGCTGAAGGAGCTTGGCATTCCATGTTACAGCTCACAGTCAATCATTCGCTTCCAACGACTGATGTTCATTGGACAATCTTTTTCGAACGATGTTCTCCGACTCAGTAGTAGCAAAAAAATTTGTGTCTTAGCCGAAAAACCGCTTATTTTGAATAACCCTACTTTGAGAACCGCCTATTTTAAAAACCGTTGTATTTTGAAAAGCGTCTATTTTGAAAAAGACCTTTTTCACAGCAACAGAAAAACCAATATGGCAAGAGCTGCAAATTGTCTGAATAGCTACTAATTGTTTTGGAGCTTAAAGCAATTTATACGATTTATTGGTGAAACTAAAAATAATATAGTACTTGAAGTCTGTGCCAATTTGTGCGTTATGTCCTTATTCACCAACATACTTTAAACATGCTTTTTGCAAAGAACTCTATTCTAACTGGTGTAAAAAAAGTTGCGGGACAAACTTGATTGTTTGAAACAATATTTATTTCCAAATTAACATCCAAATACACTATGACGTAGCATTTTTCTTCCTCTAGGGTTTGCTTTTTACTATACTCAAAGAAATGACTTCGATTAGCGGCAATACACTTGCGCAGTCGTTTTGGAAAGTCGTCGATAGCATTCTGTATGTATTACTGGAGAATTGCGTCTCATTCCCGAACCAGAGATGCTTTTAGTGCCACAATGGAGTAGTGAAGCCTAGAGCAGGCCATCGACTGAAGGTAAGACCAGCCGAAGTAGTCCATGAAATTCAGCTCCGGAGAGTTGGGCGGCCATTAACCACTCGGGTTTATCCAGTGGGGGTCGACGGTGATGGCATCAGGAAAGTTTTGGGCAATCCAGGCCTGGGTTTCATAGGCCCGACGGGAAGGAACACCGCTGTATTGGAAGCACCAGTTGTCGTCCAGCTCTGGCATTCCAGCTCACACCGGCCCAGACCATCACCTGCTTCACCTTTTGCTGCCGCTCCACAAACTTCAGCTCCGGAGGCAATGGATCAACAGACCAAATCCTGCAAGCTAGTTAGACAACGAAAACATTAAAAACAAAAACCTCTCATTTTGGGAATTGTGCGCTGCTCCAGGTCAAACCACTTTTCGTCAGTGAACATGATGCGTTGGTGACGATTGGCAGCAAAGCGGCGGGCAAGCACTCTGCAGCGGTCAAGCCTCTTCTTCTTGGCGTTGTCGTTGAGAAATGGTCCTTCCACCTTTTTCATGACTTCATTTCAAAGATTTCTTCAATCATTTTTTGAACTGACATATGCGAAATTCCAAGTTCTGTCGCCAATGATTTGGTGGAATCGGAACTGCTGTGGATGTGCTCGGTTTCATGATCATTGCAGCAACAAATTTTGTTTGCAATAAATAATGTTCTCTTCTGTGCTGGCTGCAGCTGGTCGTCCACTTTGCTTGGGGACAACCAAAAGGGTCACAATTTCTGATTGTTTGTGGCGTGCTGGAACAGGTGAATAATGGCAGGGTGTAAATCTTTCGACATGCTGAAAACAAGCTAGATTATGCTATTTAAACACGTACACATCGATCAACACATTAAAACACATAAATGGATTATGAAAAAAGCAGTAGTTAAAAACAGAAAAATAAGAAGTGAACAAAAATGATTATTCGCTTACTTTCTTCTTTGCTCTGCCTTTCATCATAACGTCTGGCACAAATAAAAAGCAAACCCCTATCTGATAGAGGAAGAAAAATGCTACGTCATGTATTTGGATGTTAATTTGGAAATAAATATTGTTCCAAACAATTAGCTCGAAGTTTGTCCCGGAACTTTTTTAAATCCAGTTAACACTAAGCTTGAGCAATAACTTAATAATAATTAAATTTTATTGATGTATTCACACGACTAAGCTCATTTAGATTTCACCTTTTTACATTAAAAATTTACGTTTCACGTTTACACATTTATTTGGCTTTTTGCAATTGCAAGATATTTGAAAAAGGTCAATTTTTTCGCTTACAAGGAAGGACCCAGACTGTGACGGGAACTTAAAGCGTCCATTTTGAAAACCGTCTATTTTGTAATGACGATACCGCCCGCAATTTTAATAAATAACTTGAAAAAATAACTTTTCGGTCCAAATCCACTTGTTCATTTGTCATTTTCTAAAAGATAAAATATGTTACAACAATTTTTCAAATGGCACACCTGAAAGCCACGTTGCAGAGCTACAAAAGAAAAATAAAACAATCAACCAAAGATCATTTTAAACGATATAATCGGATTAATCGGTGGTCATCCAACTGACTAATCGGGTTTGAGAAATTCCGGCTAACCGATAAGCGGGTGCGACCAAATTAACGGACCGCGACCTACCCCAATGAAAACCATTTTCCTCCAAAATGTGTACAAATTAAAATTTTGTCTGACTCAAAAACAATATTTGCGTTGTCGTCGTCGCTGTTGTAGTTAGATTTTTGTATAAAATGGTCGTCGTTGGCGTCGTACTAAAAATGCAAAAATGAGCTTGTTAACATAAGGTGATATCATGGTTTTCGTCAAAGACAAAAAAATGTTTCCGAAAGAATCTTCTCAATAACCTTTTCGTATTTTCTACCCAATTTAAGCCAAAAAATGTTCATAAGAGTAAACAAGAGGTAAAAGCAACTTTAGCCACAATTTTTTTGCATACAGGCTTAAAGATTCACATAAAAAAATTCATGAAAGGTTTAAAAATGAGCCCCGCAAATTCTATTTTAAGTTTTTACAAGTTTGTGTCTAAGCTACTTTGCGCAATATAATGAGACCTTTTTTATAGCAACAGAAAAACCAATATATCAAGAGCTGCAAATTGCCTGAATAGCTACTAATTGTTTTGGTGCTTAAAGCAATTTATACGATTTATTGGTGAAACTAAAGATAATATAGTACTTGAAGTCTGTGCCAATTTGTACCTTATGTCCTTATTCACCAACATAAGTAGTAACTGTGACTACTTTTTAAAAATAAGCGGACTTAGAAAAAATCAGTCCATACGATTTCTCGGACTGATAAATTTTACTCCGTAAAATACAACTATTTTTTTCTAAGTCCGTGAAATTTTTGTGCACTCCCTGCAAACTATTTTTCTAAGTCCGCTTAGTAGTGGAAACATTGTGAGTATTTAGCAGCATCAGTGGCCTTTATGAAAAAGAAGCACTGAATTAATTCGTATCGAAAAATAGCCGTTTTGCGACTTTTAAACATTTATTCGTCGTTTTTATTTTAATTTTCAGTGTACCTGCTTTTTTTTTAAGTTTTCTAGAAAATTTTTCTTTACTTTTAAGCATGTCTCCATCCATCCATCATTCTCTCCCTCCCTCCCTAAAGCCTTCTGGTAGTATAAAAGTTTAAGTTCTCATAAAAATCTTCGATCTGTTGTTGCACCACCAACACTTGGAGCAATACCCCAGTCAAAGTCAAAAAGACAAAGCGAAAAAAACAAGACTCATTGGGTGTCTATTAGAAAACAAATAATGTCGTGCCCTAAATGCATTGACGAGCAAAGCGCTCCAGCGTTTCACAGTGGGTTTAATATATTTTCTGTTACTCCGACAAATGTGTCAATCAATAGATCATTTTTTTTGCGAAATACTTCTGTTGAACACCATAAGTCAAGACTCTCCGTACTTCATTCGACTCTTCAATGACAATCTTTGGGCCGACTTGTCTCGAATATACATGCATCTACAGGTTTCTATTTGAAAAGAGGATACTCAGGTTACAGGAAAATGGGAAAACATAGATGCTAGCGAAAATTTGATTGCTCCCATACAAGGTATTGGGCAGACCTTCATACAACAGCTAAAGGTTTCAATTGGTAACAAAGAAGTATAGGATAGCGGAAATCTGTATGCCTACAAAGCCTACATGACCAATGAATTGTCGTTTTCATCAAACGTAAAGCAAAACCATTTGGCTTTAATAGGCTACTACCATAGCTTCAAGCACGACAGCCAGATTGACGCAGGATTTCAGTCCTGATGTAAATTGTTTCAACAAGTCCAAAAAGCTGAATTTTTATCACGCATAGATTTCAATCCTGGCAATCGAGAACTCTATTTGATCAGCAACATTGACGTTCTCTTTACCATATACCGTGCTAAGAATAATTTTGTTCTGCACAATCTTCGTGTCCCAATTGAAAAGACCCCTTTGGGTAACTAACGACTTTTCGTGCACAACATTAAGCTTTTCGCCAAAATGATTGAAGTGCAGCCATCTCTTAACCTATCCGTCTATTCAGCTCTAGAAAAACAATCGGCCAAATACGCTATACGGCGCACCGAAATAAAATCATGTTATTTGACATCCGGTCGTACTGAGATTGACCATAATATTTTCACAACAACCATTCCTAGACGGCTAACTATTACTATGATAAAAAACAGAGCTTTTAATGGTGACGTTAAGGATTCTCCTTTTTATTTTGAACACTTGTGTGCAGGCAGAAGGTAACAACTACCCTTCAGTACCTTACAATTTAAATTTTGACAACGGCTCTTACCTAAGACCATTCGTTGACATGTACGAGGCGTTAGGCTCTGCCAATACCAATGAACGCTCTTGTGACATTAGCCTAGCCCAGTTTCTTAACGGCTGGACCTTTTTGTGGTTCCCTTGACCTCCACCCTTGATGACTCATGTGGCTTCAAACTGTTGCGAAGTGGCACGACAAACATTCGCATGCAATTTGCCGATCCAATACCCGAAGGGGGTGTTCAAATGATTGTTTTGGGAGAATTCGACCAGCTTATTAGGATTGACTTTAACCGATAATCTCAGACAACGTCATCGGTTAATTGAGTATATATTACATATAAACGGCTAACATTTATAATTTATTTCAAACGGGTATTCCATACGGGTCATCAGAATGATGCACTAAACAGGTTGTATTAGGAGTCGTCCGACAGAAGAAATCCTTAAAAACTGTGAGGAAAAGGCCTCCGTAAATATTCCCGTGACGCAGATGAAATCATTTACACTGTGTTTTGCAAAAAGTTGTCCCCCAAAATTAACTGGAATTTTTTATTTGACTTGCAAATTTTTTCCATAAAATAAAAGAGAATCGTTGTGAAAAGTAAAGACCCAAGACCGCAATAGAATCGTTTTTCAATTAGCAGACTCATAAAAAAAAAGTTTATAAAAAGTTACTTAACAAACTAATATTTGAATAATCGCTTTTTAAGATTTAACTAGTACACCAGATTTTTTCAAAAAATTCCCTATCGAAAACTGTCATATCCTTTTGAGAGCACAAAAAAAACTTTTTTTAACTAAACAGACTTGGAAAAAATCAGTCTGCAGAGAGTGCACAAAAATTTCATGGACTTAGAAAAAAGCGGCGCCAGCGAAATCACATTTAAAGTACAATGATCATTAGTTGTTTTACATATTTTAAGGCGAGTGATGCGCCATCGGAGCAGCTTTTAGAGCACATCTGGCCTTAAAATTTTTTATTTTATCTAACAACTTTCCGGACAGAAAAGATTTGGAACTACCTACAACTTGTAATTACAGTCAACTAGAGATGATGACGGGACGGGACGGGACAATTCCGTCCCGTCCCGTTAATTTTAGACAATCGTCCCGTCCCGGAATCCCGCCCGGAAATTTTTTGGCACCTGTCCCGTCCCGGTGTCCCGTCCCGAAATTTTTAAATTTGAATTCTGACCCGTCCCGTCCCGAATAGGTCAAGCCATCATCTCTACTTTCAATGGTGACATTAAGGATTCTCTTTTTAATTTTCAACACTTTAACATTCGCGACATCTGGCCTTAAAATTTTCTTAAGCCTTAGCTTTCCTAAGCCTAAGCCGGAAAGTTTTCCGGAAAACTTTCCGGTTGCGGTGAGAAATCGAAAATCTGTACAGTCAACTGCACAGTTAACTGTACAGTTATCTGTAGTTAACTGTTTTAAACTTACAGATTTTTGGTAAGTTATACAGGCTGTAGTAGGTTACCGTGGTAACTTACCGTCTGAATAACCTTAGAAAACGCATAAAAAAGAAGTGTAACACGGGTTCGGCCCACAGAGAGTTTCTCTTCTCCTGTTTTTATTTCTTTCCAATTTTTTGGAAAACTTTCCGCGTTCTTTTCTGTCAAGTTTTCCGGAAAGCTTTGCATGCAGCAACCCTAGCGCAAATATAGCCAGAAAGAATCACAAGGATACACCTGAACCAGCAGCGGGTATCTGAACCACAAGGATACACCTGAACCACAATAATACACCCGAACAACAAGCGGGTACCCAAACCACAAGGATACACCCGAATCACCAGCGGGTACCTGAACCACAAGGATACACCCGAATCACCAGCGGGTACCTGAACCACAAGGATACACCTGAATACAAAAGATCATCTGGGGGCCCTTTTTTTAATTAAATGTGAATAGTGTTTAAATGTCGTCTAAGTAATTTTTATACGCTAAAAACGATAAAAACAGAGTTTTCTAACATTTTCCTTAAGTAAAAATTAGGTTTTCAAAAGAATCGCCCTGTTCTTATAAGTTAATCAACCCAAAAATAGTATTTGGATAGGCTTAAAAAGAGCTACAAATATGGAATAACTACTGGATAGTTGATTATTTGCTGTTATATTTTAGACAATTTTTTCAGACGAGCTGAAAAATTTTAATTTGGACAAGCTATACGGAAAACTCTTTCTGACTGATGAAGAATTTGTTATTTGGCTTCAAAATTTGAGACTTTTGCATTCTCGACGAAATTGTGAGCATGGGAATAGGATGACTGTTCAGAAACCAGAAAGCGGACGGAAATATGGAAAATGGCAGTGCACAAAAAAGTCGTGTCGAAAAAAGAAAGGCTTCCTCGCCGGAACATGGTTTCAGCAAAGTTATCTTTCATTAAAAGAAGTGCTTTTATTAATTTTATTTAAAAAAAATTCTCGCCAGTTGGATTTTTTTAGCATATGAAGTTTTCCTATTTATGGTGTCGTGAGATGTGCAAACAAGCTGATTACCAATTCGTGTTTCAAAGAGACAATGGATCGACTTTGGATTTCCACACAATTGTTGAATGGAAGGATCGATTTCGTGAGGTTTGCCTTGGGTGGTTCTTGACCCATCCTGAGAAGCTAGGAGGTCATGGGAAAGTTGTCGAAGTTGATGAAACGGTGATTAGTCGCCGCAAATATAATGTATATTTGTCGTTTGTCGACGTTCATTTGAATGGTATTACATGATTTTTAGGTCGGACGTTTGGTTGAGCAACAATAATTTGTGACTGGAATTGAACGGGACGGAAAACAAAGAACCGTCACAAAAAAGAATATGGCACCGCTCGTTCAAAGCTTGTTAGTTATATTGAGGAGTTCCTGTGGCAATTCAATTGGAGAGATGTCTTCTATCACTTCTGGTATCAGATAAGCGTTTACAAGGACTACAAATGTGAGACGTGAAAATTGTATATTTACTGATTTCACTCAATATTATTTGTTTTCCACAAAATAAAGCTTTCATTGTTGTGTCAAGTTATTTTCGTTCTTCGAATGAAAAATTGTTGTTTAAAAACCATTTTAGGCTTATGCAGACAGCACTGATTACGCTTGAAAAGAACTTTTTTGCTTAAGAAAGATGGGATTTGAACATAATTTAGTTAACTTGAGCCTACCGCATAAATAAACTCTGGTATGCATACATTTTTATGCATCCAGAGTCCCTTTCGAGTGATTTGTGTCTAAGGTATGTGGGTGTGCGCATCTCAACCCCAAGCCCCTTCGGGGCGCAGTGGGCTTGGTAGGTTAGAGATGCTCGCACTCACTCACCTTAGACATAATTCCGAGCAAAACTCTTGATCATAAAATGCATGAAGCCGGGGAGCAACATTTCTTTTTAATTCTCATCAGTTGTCAAAAATTTTCTGCCTATTTTTTAAAAAGTAACCTGAAGTCACCAGCATCAAATTATTCAAAATCAATAATAACAAAATGGCTGTCCCCTCCTTTTTAGCGTTGAACTAAATATTTTATTTGACAAATTGCTCTATTAACTGATCAACTTGTTCAGGAGAATCTTGCTGAACCCAATGTGAGGCATCAGCAATTCTGACCAGCTTAGCATCTCTACAGAGTGGCACGGATTGTACAGCTCCCTCTACTTCCAGAGCACCATCTTGTTCTCCCCAGATTATAAGGGTCTTTGGCTAGAAAAAATTAAAGTTAAATTTTTTTCTATAAAAAATTTTTGCTAATACCTGCACTAACTCTTTTGAAAATTTTTTTAATGGTGCTGATCGCATATTTTGTCGATAATAGTCCAAAGGTGCAGTAAGTGTGTCTGAAAAGTACTACATTTACTGATTGTTACAATTTTTCAAACATTTTAATTTGGCTAGATTTTTCCTATTTGTTTTTAGAGAAGGGACGTTCTGACAGATCGTTTCAAAATTCAAAAAAAAATTTCTAGTTTTTAGTGTTTAATTCGTTCTTAGAATTAGTTTTGAAAAATTTAGCCAAAAATTTTGTAATTTACAGAATTTTAAATCTGGTTGTGTAAATCGTAAAATTTAGCTAAGCGTCTTAGTAGATCAATCCATTTGCTTTTAAACTTTTTTCAACTCTTGAAAGCCGGTTTGTGCTAATTGGTGCGTTCTGTTCAGAATTTCCTGCTGAGCAAGATAGGAGAAAAAAAAATCTCTGAAAAAGTGCTCTTACCATGGAACCTTTAAGGTTTGATTGTTGAAAATCGGACCGTTTGGACTTGTTTTAATTATTTGATTGTATTTTTTATACAAGAGGCGTTCTGTATTTTTACGGTACAGTCGAGTCTCGATTTAACGATCACCCGATATAACGATCACTCCCAATTTAACGATCACCTGAGACAAGTTTGGTTGGTCTGAACTAAATTAAGGCAAAGAAAGTCTCGATACAACGATCACTCGATTTAACGATCACCTCGGTTTAACGATCACCCTTGATCGGTCCCAAAAGTAAAAATTACACTCGATTTAGCGATCACAACCAAAAAAAAAACGTATTTTGAATTGCCACATTGTTTTTCGAGCAAATTTTTGTTGCGTAAAATATTTTGTTGAAGTTTTGTCATTGTTTATCTTTCGTGTATCCAATTTTTCGTCTTTGAGTAATGTAATTTTATTTCTTCAGGCTAGTCATGGAAACTATAAGCAAGAAGCGCCGGGTCATCTCACTTGAAGAAAAGAAGGAGATCATCGAGGCTTCTGAAGGCAAAAGTTCGAGGGATCTTAGCAAACAGTTCAAGATTGCGCAATCAACAATCATGGGGATTCTCAAAGCATCAACCCTCAATGCAATCGATGAAGGTGGAGAAGCCAAGCGAGCTCATTTAAAGGCAGCCAAGCACGAAGATCTGGAAGAGGCACTCCTGCGCTGGGTCAAGTCTGTCAGAAGTCAGAACGTCGCAGTCACTGGTTCTTTGGTCATGGTAAGATTATTTTCTCAGGTTCTCATCTGCTTTTTCACATCGGTTTTTCTTTCAGGAAAAGCCCTGGAACTGGCGGGCGTCTCGGAATCAAGGCTTCAAGGCAAGTGTGGGCTGGCTGGAAAAATTCAAACATCGCCATTCGATCAAGTTCCGCACCAATCAGGGAGAAGCCAGGAAATCGACATGGAAGCTCTGGGCGATTGGCAACAAACCCTTCTCCAACAAGCCATCGCAAAGTTCTCGCCCGACGATGTCTTTAATGCCGATGAAACAGGTCTCTTTTGGCAGCTCCTTCCCAACAAAACACTGGCATTCAAAGGTTGGTGTATTTTTTATTTGAATATTCATTGTTTCTAATATTTTTTACAGGTGAGCGATGCACGTCCGGCAAGAAATCCAAGGAAAGAATCACAGTTTTGCTCGGGTCGAACATGTCTGGGACGGAAAAGCTGCCATTGCTGGTGATTGGGAAGTCTGCCAAGCCGAGATGCTTCAAGAACCAAGAACCTCCAGTCCAGTACAAAGCGAACAAGAGTTCGTGATCAGTGAAGAGGTAGAATTTTTTTCGATCATTGTTAATTGTTGTGAATGTTGATTTCAGGCCGAAGACGACGAAGAAAATGGAGAGAACATACTGGCCGATGTGGAACGTCTCTGGGCCGAACTCCAAGCCATCAACGAAGTGCAAGGGGATCTGGCAGAATACCTGGCTGTGGACGAACAACTCGCAATTGGTGGAGCTCTCACTTTGGCAGAAATTGCAGAGGATGTCCGAAGCAAGGAGTGGATAGTGACTACGAAATGGTGGAAATCGAGGTAGAAGAGCCAGCCGTTACTGCTCGAGAAGCCAGCCAAGCATTGAGAATCTTGCAATGCTATGCCGACTCTGCGACTAGTCCAGCCATTCTCAAACTATTTGATCAATTGGACGATGCCCTGGCCGACGAAAGAATGAAGAAACTGAAACAGAAAATATTGCTGATTATTTTGTGCCTAACTGTTAGGCATAGTTATTTTTGTTCTCTAGTAAACACAGCATTGTTTGTTCTCTAGTAAACACAGCATCGTTTGTTCTCCTAGTAAACACCGCATTGTTGTTCTCGCTTCTTTTCATTAATAAATACGGCACACAACGTTGAACGTGTTATTAACTCTTTGAAAGTCTCGAAATAACGATCAATATTTTTCAGAATAAAGGTTTCGATATAACGATCACCTCGATACAACGATCACCTGATTTAGCGATCACCTGAGGCGTGTCCCCAGGGTGATCGTTAAATCGAGACTCGACTGTACGTGACAAAATTTGCGCGGACCGAAATTTGCCCGGAACCGATAGTGGCCGAAATTTGCCCGGACCGAAAGTGGCCAAAATTTGCCCGGGCCGAAATTTGCTCGGAACCGAAAGTGGCCAAAATTTGCCAGGGCCGAAATTTGCCCGGACGAAATTTGCCCGGCCAAAATCTGGGCATGCGGTCAATTCGTTCGCGGTCAATTCATTCGCAGGTCAATTCATCCATAGGTCAATCCGTCCACAATCAATTCGTACACGGTCTAACACCTTAGTACCTCTACCTAGGTACAACAACCTGAGCACCACCTGGACGCCCTAAGGAGCATAAAACTACTACAAAACTGAGGTTCTTGCAACTCAAATCGCTGTTTTAGCATTATAAAACCATCTTCAGGACACAATTTCGGATAATTTACATTGATTTTTAATTACTTACAGCTAAATGCAAGATTTCGGATTTTAGAGGTGGACTGATATTCGGAAGATACCAGGTGGTTTTCCCACCCACCCTGAAGCTTACTGGTCGACCTTCGACTTAGGGGGGTCGTCCACCTCGGAGTGGGTACTGTTCATCAAGAAATGTTTGCTTTTTAAGGATTCAAGCTTGTAACCTCAAAAATTTGAAAGTCCCTTTAGGTGGACGTCCAGCTGGACAATTGACTACAACCTGAAAATTTGGCGATAGGAAAACCTTTTAATATTCCTTAATGTATTCAGGACATCGTTTCAGTCAAGATAGAAATGATTATTTGCTCATTCAGAAAAATTCGCTTAAATTTTGGGTCGTTCACCTCGGAGTGGGTAACCTCGGAGTCTTGCCAGAGTATTGAGATTCTGGGAAAGTACTGAGAAAAAATGTTTTGGTCTTAACAAAAACCGTTTTCAGCACATGATTGTGGGTTGAATAGTACAGTTGTTTCAGCCTTTAGATTGGGCATTTGGCGATTTTACCAAAATTAAAAAAAAATTAATTCCGGGCAAATTTTGGTCCGGGCAAATTTTGGCGCGGGCAAATTTTGTCCGTCACCGGCATTTTTATGCTTTTTAGACAAAAAATGTTTCTAAATTTAAGCTAGTTAATTTTTGTGAACGTGTGTCCCAAGTTACAAAAAACGTAAAAATACAGAATGCCATAAAAGGCGCGAATTTGAAATGACCCGAAAAAAGCGTAGTCACTAACACATTTGTCGATTTTCGAACTACTTTCTCTTAGGACTTTCTGTCGTGTTTTTGTATCAAAATGATGTGCAGTTTCTGCGCTCTGTGTTATAGTCAAGTTCTGAAAAGTAAACGGTGATATCAGTAATTTTTTGGTGCATAAAAGAATGAACTGAATTTTTCTGAATTTCCGAATTTCAAAGAATTTTCGAAAAGTGCTAATATTTTGCATATTTTACGGCCACTTACCCGAGTAACCTTGTATTTATTTGAAAGCTAGCTGAATTTTGCACCAGATAGGTGTTTCATCTGCGCGAAATCGCTCTTGTATAAAAAAATACAATCAATTAACTAAAACAATTTTCAATTTTGCGGGACAATCCACTAGTCCAGCCCAACGTTGCATGAGCATGCCAGATTGGACGATATAGTCTGCATCCATTGCTGTAACTTTTGCTATAACCTACTGATGTCAAAATGAGATTTGCCTGGACTAATACATGAAATTTAAACTTTTAAATGTAAATTAAAAATAAATAAATAAATAAAAAACATTTTCCGCATTTCGGCGTAAAAAGGCATACTATGATTTCATTGGCTAAAAAGCTGGAATGTGCCACGAAAAACTTAAAACTCAAATATTTCAAACTTTTGGTTTCATTTTTTTTAATATCGTGTAGCCTAGAGTCTCAGCATTCTAACAAGCTATCAACTGACCAAATGATTTTTCGAAAAGTTGGAGAAAAAGGTTTTTGAATAGAGCGAATTCTTTCGAAAATTCGGTCTATTTAAGGACTTTTTACCGACTTTTCGAAACTTAATTTGGTCGATTGGTAGCTTGTTAGAAAGCTGAGATCCTAGGCTACACGATACTAAAAAATTAAAAAAATTAACACAACAGCTCAGAGAAAATGTCAATTTCGGGTTTTTGTGGCACATTTCAGCTATTTTGCAAACCAAATCATCAACGGCTATTGTTCTTTCGAAGGATTTTTGAATAATTAGTATGGTTGTCGAGTCGAATTTTCCGCTCGAAAATTTGAAAATGAAATTGAGCGGAAATTTTAAATTTCAAATCGAGCGCTTGAAAATTTTGAGTGCCAAATCAAGCGCTCAATTCGAAAAATTTCGAGTGCTCGACAGCCCTACTAATTGAAAAATAAGTCTGTGGCAAATTTTACTTCCGGGTAATCCAAAGGTGTATTTCCAGGCTTCCATGTCTTCATCCGTAAAGTTTTCTGAGTGTTTTAAGCCAAAAGCAGGGCCTCTAAACATTTGGTCCAGAAACACAAAGTCGTTGGCTTTAAGGCGAAGCTCTGGCAACCATGGACATTGTATCATAAACATATACCTGTAACAAATAAGCTTAACCATATGTCATCCACATGCCCTTTCGATTTATCATAGAATAATATCGGCGCTTAAATAAAAGCAGAATTTTTTACTCGTAATCGTGTTGATGACTTTAGGGAAAGTTACCGATACAGTCAACCCCCGATTTAACGGGCCCCTGAAAAGTTGGTTCCCACTTAGGTTCCGAAACTTTTTTTATTCCGATTTTTTAAATCACTTGCCAAATGTGATTCGCAAGTCTGGTCCGAAATATCGCAATGATTCCGATTTGCCGAACGTTTCTGTAAATAATAATAATTTTGCCGTAAAGAACCGCGGGTACGCGATTTAACGGCTCCCTATGTTTAAAATTAGGGTGCCGTTAAATCGAGTGCCCGCGGATCTTTACGGCAAAATCGTTGTTATTTATAGAAACGATCGGCGAAATCGGAATCATTGCGATACCGTATTTCTTCTAATAGTAGTCCCGGGCCTTATATTTTTCAATCCCAAAAAGTTGGGAAAATTTGAATTCGATCTCGAGATTTTCGGGTGCTCAACTAAGATCTGAATAATGGAATCGGTGGAGGTCGTAGGAGTTTAAAAAAACGCAAAAAACAGCTTCCCAGAATATTGATTCTGCTCCAAGACACAGACCCTCAAAGTTGAGAGGGGCCTTCTATTAGAACGGGGCCTTCTATTAGAGGAAATACGGTATATGAGGATATCTAAAATTCAAAGGGACCAAGTCAAAAAGTGAATTTTTTGTCAATTTTTAATGCAAATGTGTTTCCCAATCAAAATAACATGTTTTCTGTAGCATTCAGGGTCTAAAACATCTAAAAAAGTGGTCAAAACATGATTTTGGGTAGTTCCCAAATAAAAAATTCCTGCTGATGACAGCTGTGTTTTATTCGCTACTTGCTTCAAAATTTTCAAGCGACGAAAATACTGCTTATCCCACCCTTTTTTAAGGCAAAGTACTGGTGTGCTTTTTTTCAGCAGTAGCTTTTAGGCTATTCTGTTTCGTGAGCCAGAAAAAAACTTTGTTTGGTCAAATGACCACTAACTTTTAGCTACATTTCCGAGCTAAATTTTGAGATATCACTCACATAAACGGCGCTGATTCGTCACATAATAAAATTTTCTACACAAACAACATGGAGGCCTCAGGATTAAATAGGTCAATCAACGTGTCAGCAAAAACTAACCAAGACTTGAGTACTTGACGACCACTAGTCTTCATCATTTTGCTGAAAGCTTTTGGGTGAGGCAAATTCAGAATGACTAGGCGATCAGCGATCACATCAGGTCTTTTCATTGCTACTGTCCAACAAACTGCAGCACCCCAGTCATGACCAATCAAAATTGCCTTTCCACCTAACATGACTACATGTAGATAGTTTTAGAACAAGAATTACCTTTGGAAATAATTCTCACCTAACTGCTCAATAGCTTCGACTACATCACCTAAAAGCCATATTTTATTGGCGAAAAATGAAATAGTAACAAAGCTAAATTTTCTGTTAACTTTTCGTGTTTACCTGTACAGTTGAATCTCTAAAATGGACACCCCCAAAAGTTGGTTCCCCAGCTGGGTCTGACACTTTTTTTACCCTATTTTTGAAGGTTTTTGCCAATTCCGTTTCGACAGTCTGGTCAAAAATATCGCAAAGATACCAGTTTTGCCGATTGTGTTAACTGTACGCTGATACCAGTGCTGTAAATCTCGGCACCGGATAAACTTCAGACACCTGTTTCTAGCAGTTGTTAATATTACCCAGCCCAGTGCCACGGATTATTAGGTAGCTCAGACATTGGCACCGGGCTAGGAATAAAAAAAATTAATCATTTATACCTTTCTACATAGCGGCACCGCCCTGGCACCTTCCTACATACCGTATTTCCTCTAATAGAGCCCCCCCCTCTAATAGAGCCCCCCCCCTAACTTTGAGGACCTATATCTCAGCCCAGAATCAATTTTTTGCAAAGCTGTTTTACGCGTTTTCTTAACTACCACGAGCTCTACCGATTGCACTTTTCAGATTTTAGTTGAGCGCCCAAAAATCTCGAGATCGAATTCCAAATTTTCCGATTTTCGGGCATCCAAAAAATAAAGCCCCCGGGGGCTCTATTAGAGGAAATACGGTAGCTGCACCGGCTTGGCACCGAAACAATTTTAACGTAAAATCCTCTTGTATATTAGCACGGCACCAGGCCGGTGCCGCTATGTAAAAAGGTTTAAATGATTAATTTTTTTGATCCTAGACCGGTGCCGATGTTTGAACTACCTAATAATCCGCGGCACCTGGCTGGGTGATATTAACAACTGCTAGAAACAGGTATCTGAAGTTTATCCGGTGCCGAGATTTACAGCACTGGTTGATAACTGTAGAATTTCTCCCATAATATATAATTGTGCACTTATCGATGGGTTGGGAAAGTATGTGTTCATCCTGAGTCAGTTTTCGCCCAATAAGAAAAAAGTATTCAAAAATTTTTTCAGCCCAAAAGTCGAAACTAAAAAAAGTTTATTCGGATGCGTTTCATACTTTCTTCGACAGTTATGATCAAAAAGGCTAAAACGGGCTTAATTATTTGACGTAAAAACGTTTAAAATACCCGCTAACACATCAGTGTCGTAATTGGATAACCCTGCAGGCTTTTCTGTTTCACCATAGCCTCTCAAATCAAGTGCGACCACGCTAAATTCTTATTATTAATAATTAATTCAGGAATGTATTAAAAAAATGTTGGCTCAAGCTTTTTCTGCTGGCTATGGAAGTAGTTTGAAATATTGACTACAAATTTGCAAACAGGGCAATCTACCCACCTTTTTAGATCGATTTTTTGGTCTCCGGGCAAAAAGTAAAAGTTTAGTCAAAGTTTTTGTAAAAAATGGTTTTCTGCCCTCTAAAAAGATGTTTTTTCTATCATTTTTAGTATATTTTTTTGCTTTAGTGGTTGATTTTGGTTCTTTTAGGGAAAGAGCCACGTTCCATACTTTGAATCCAGTAGATTGATAAAGAAATACTTACTGAAAATCTTTTTGGAAGTGTCTCAGTTGAAATCTGTAGGAGTACCAGAATTCAGGAAATCCGTGCACCATAACCATCAATGGTTTACTCGGATCACCAGCTTCCACATAATGCATCCGGATTTTCTTAAAGTTAAATAAAAATTCACAAATTTTAAGGGCCAGTAACTTGCCGACAGCTGAAGAAAACGATGTTGCCAGGGTCCTGCTTCCAAACATTTAGGCTTTGCTCTATGGCGGACAGCAAAGAAGCCCTGTTCGCTGGTGTCTTTGTAATTAAACCATTCCCAGAGAAGCTTGATAAGTGTAACAGTGGACCAAAGAACAGTGAAAAAGCTAACTAATAAAGTACGAAAAATATTTTCTGTCAAAGATGACATCCTAAATTTGATTTTACAATAGTAATTAATATTTCGCTGGACTACACCCTGTGTTTAGCCTAAAAATCGGGTCTTTAACACTTTTAAGGCCATTTTAGGCCCTGTTTAAAGAAAATATTTAAAGAAAATTTTGACTAAAATTTAACTTTTTGCCTTGGAGGACCAAGGTAAACCACCCTGTATCAGAGTATTCTACCGCTTTTTCGCCTTGTGCCCAGAATCATGTCTAAAGTGAGTCTAAATCTATGGCTTGCAGGGTTGTTGCGCACACCCACATACCTGAGACATAAATTACTCGAAAGTGACTGGATGCATAAAAAAGTATGCATACCAAAGTTTCTTTATGCGGTATGGAGCAGCCATCAAGACTTTGTTTAAATTTAATCTTATTAGGGAAGAAGCCCTCCTATTTTTTGACTAAGATTTTAGAGTTAAAGAAATATGGTAAGTACTTTTTCTGGTGGTTTGCCTTGGTCTACCAAGGCAAAAAGTCAACTTTGGTGAAAAAATTTAATGTCTTTCCGCGCGCTTAAAAATGTTTTCTATTATTTTCAGAGCCTAAAATGGCCATCAAAATATTTAAAACCGATTTCGAGATAGACACACAGAGTGTAGTTTAGCCGATATTTCAAATCACAATCAGAGAGTGATCTAAAGAGGGTGGGGAAGGGGTAGGGACTTTTACAGCTACCTTTTCACATCGATTTCTTTTAGGTTAAAAATGACTGCTCAAGCTGCTCTTTTTTTTATTTTCTGCCTCCAAAAGGTCGTAGGAACTTCGGTCTGAGTCCAAAAAGGTCAAATAGCAAAAATATCAGCAGTTATATCTCTTGCATAATAATCATTTTAACATACTAAAAATCGATGTCAAAAGGTAGCCGTAAAAGTTTCCCTTTTGAATAAAAGAGTTATTTGTCCTGGCCCTTTGCCCAGCTAAATTTGCTTAAAGTTTGATCAAAGAAAAATACGTTAAAAATGAAAAAAGTCAAGTTTCATTTACTAACATTTAATTTCATCAAACTCCATACAAAAAAGTTTGCTAAAGAGATATTGGAAGGGGAATCGAAATCAGCCAGTAAATAAAAGTGAAAGAAAAAACAGTCAAAGAGACAATGCACATTACAAACTACAGTCGACCCTAAATATAGTGTACACCCTATTTAGTGTTCATCTCGGTTAGTGTACACTTGAGGAAGATTTGGTTGGCCTGAACTAAATTAAGGTAAACTGACTCTCGATATAGTGTACACTCGATTCAGTGTACACCTAGAGCCGGTCCCGAGCAACAAATCAACACTCGATTTAGTGTAAGGTCGAAAAAAATAAACAAAATTTAATTTAAATATTTTATCGTCTCAACACGGAACAAAAAATAAATTTCATTGTCTTTGTTTGGATTTGTGTTTTTGTTCTGTTTTTGTCTAGAATTTTTCTTTCTCTTATTTTTGTTCTCATTATTATTTTGGAGGATGTGGAAGTTGCAGAAGTGGACAGCGACTCTCAAGTGGTGGAAATCAAAGAAGAAGAAGGGTATAAGTGCGTTTGAGTTACAGTAGCGTTCTTAATCGAATACACTGACCCCAAACCATAACAGCCTTGCTGTGCTTGACGGTTGGCACTTGATAACGGACATCGTAACGCTTTCCTGGCGGTCGGCGAACATAACGGATTCCATCTGACGAGAACAAGTTCAACTTCGATTCGTCACTCCACAGTACCTTGGCCCAATCGGCAGAAGTCGGTGCGAGATGTTCTTTGGCAAACTTCAATCTGGCACGACGATTCTTTTCTGAGATCAATGGCTTCATGGCAGATCGACGAGCAAACAGATTGGCATTTTCCAAGATTCGGCTGGCAGTTTGACGACTGATTTCTACCCCAAATTGAGAATTGGCTTCCTTGGCAATGTCCGTGGTAGTCTTTCTTGGATCGGGCTTTGGCAATTCTTTGCAGAGCTCGGTCTTGTCTGGCAGTTGTTTTCGGCGGTCGACCACTTCCTGGCAAGCGAGTAAGCGAAATTGCATTCTCGGAACGAGAGCAGATACGAGAAACGGTTCGCCTATTGATCAAAAACTGAGCAGCAATGTCTTCATTTTTGTGGCCTCTTTTTTCGGCACGAATAATTGCCTCCTTTGAATCTTTCGATAGCTGTTTCTTCATAGTCACTAAAAACAAAGGAATAAATACAAAAATACAAAATGCCGCAATTAAAATGACAAAATGACACAAAAATGTGAACGGGACATTTTTTTGGATAGCCCAATGTTGACAGACAATGTTGCAAAATGTGGATTTTATGTTCCCGTATGTGATAACATTTCAAAACGAGGATAACCATTTGAAAGAGCAATGAAAGTGCTACAAAATTGTATATGACACTTATGTAAGTAAAAGGAAAAATTTGCGAAAAAAATGGCGTTCTTTTAAAAAAGTTCTTGAAAAAAAGGAGCGGGACATTTTTTATGGACGCTACTGTAATTTGTGCTTTTTTTGTTTAAATTCAGACCTTTTGAATTTTATTTATTTTTAGCGGCTTAATGCATGCTTTTCAATTTTTTTAACTCAGGCTTAGGCCTTAGGCTTAGGATAGGCCAGCGCATGTTAGCCGGGACTGAAAAATGTCTTACGAATTGCGAAATAAACAAAAGTTTAAAAAAGGCGCGAATTCAAAAAAGGGCACAAACTAACTCAAAAGACTACGCACCAAGAAGAAGAAGAAGAGCCGCCAGTCACTCCCCGGGAGCTGAGTCAAGCATGATGGACCAAGGTAGTTTTTTTCGAAGGACACCCAACACATATAGAGCCAAAAATTTTTTTATAATAATTTTTTGGATAAAAAAATTTTAAAATATTGAATATGAAAAAAGTTATAACAAAAATGATTCTTTTTAATTCAAATTTTTGTTGTTTAAAGTAATATGCTGGTCCTTTTTGAAATTTTGAAATTGGCACTGTAACGGAGTGGTATGGCGCTTTAAAAAGGCAATTTGACGGTCTTAAGAACCTTTACAGAATAAATTGTGCAGAACAAAAAAAGCGACAAAATCTCGTGCATCTAGGGGACCTTAAAGACTCATGAGCCTTAGCCTCAATTCGTTTCTACGGTCTTTTTTTTAATAAATACATTATTTCTTATAAAACAATAAGTTGAAAAACGTTTGTTATCAAGAAAACTCCCTATCAATATATGTTTACTTGCACTACACTTATTGGAGTTAGACTATACAACAAAAAGTAATGTCGTTTTTTTTCTAACGCTTACCATGCTGGGGTTGTTTTTTATCATAATAGAGCATTATATACGAAAATGAAGCACTGTTTTTCTGCTTCTAATATGTGTTTACAACTTTCTTACACGTAAACATTTTAACATGGTTATAGGCCTTTCAAATAAACTGTCAAGTTGATGAAAAAACGCATTTTCCACACATCCTCCTTTTTGCATTCAACCAAGGTCAAAAAGCGACTGAAGCGGCTCGGGAAATCTGTCAAGTGTACGGAGAGGGCTTGATGGACATAAGGGCAGCTCAGCGTTGGTTTGCAAAGTTCAAAAGTGGTGATTTTTGCCTTGGTTGGATGCAAAAAGGAGGATGTGTCGAAAATGCGTTTTTTCATCAACTTGACAGTTCATTTGAAAGGCCTAAAACCATGTTAAAGTTGTAAAAACATATTAGAAGCAGAAAAACAGTGCTTCATTTTCGTATATAACGCTCTATTATGATAAAAAACAACCACAGCATGGTAAGCGTTAGAAAAAAAACGAGATTACTTTCCGGCCAACCCAATACAATTTAATTATGTTTCTTTTTTTAATTGATGTCTGTAAATAATCATAGCTAGTCTTACAAGTGAAAAATCATATAAGTAAAAATACAGTCGATCCTCGATATTTTTATTTATTGTTTCTTTATTTTTTATTTATTTTAAATCATATGGAAATATCGTGAGATGAGCATTTTACAGCAAAGCTGTGCAAAGAGTAAAATAAAAATACTTGAAGTTTTTTAAACTAATCATTAAACGAATCAGGATTAGTAAAAGACTTAGGATAGAGATGAAAATTGCGTTGCACTACTGCTCAGTGTCGTCTTTCAAGTTAGTGTCTTTAATGCTTTAAAGCACCATAAAAGATGTAATTAACGTAAATGCTATACTTATTGCCCAGTATCCAATAGTTAACCCACATAGAAACTCTATATCTTAGCCCAAAAAAATTTCAATTTTGTGTTTTTACCTAAAAATCTCAAATCGATCCAATTTTTTCGACTTTTTGGGGGTGAGCAAAAATAACAAAATTCAAACACGTCAAAAGTAAAATAGAGGTTAGCGTTCTACATTTGAGGAAACGACATTTGCGGAAATAACTTTTTCGGAACGACATTTCGGAATCACATAAAAAACCATATACTGTATAGAAAGACTAAAAAATACTATTTTTACTAGTGCTTTTTAAGTATAACAACAAAAGAAAATATTTAGTGAACAATAATTGATTCTATAATATGTTGCGTTTAATGCCGTTTCGCAAATGTCCTTCTGTCGGGACTCAGTCAAGTATTGAGTCAGTCACGCCTTTGCTATACTCCTCGATGTTTTGGATTGGAATCTCTTCGTTCAGCGGACCAATCACCATGTTGCGGAAAACTTGCTGCTTGCTTTCTGCGTCGTCTGGCATTGGGTTGACTCCAGGTATGAGCGAGTGCATTTCTGCCCACTCAACAATTGTTTGATTGGCGGATTTTTGGTGGATCCTCAGAAGCTCTCCATCCAAGCCAAGCAGCAGATAGTTGAAAATTCTACAGGGGCCCACTGGTGAGGTTTTGGGAAAGAGTCCAGTGAGCGGGTCCAGGAACATGGTGTAGTTTCGGCTATTCAGGCTGATCTGCACGTAGACGAAGGTATAGCAATCTTTACCTGGGCTCGGTAGAAACTTGATGCTGTTTGAACTGATTGCTGAGCACTGCCACACTTTTAACACTCGGTGGATGGCCCAACGAGCTTGGATATAAGTAGAATTCAGTAAAAGCCGTGCCACCAGTGTGGGCGAGATTACTGCAGCTGCCATGGCAATCTCGGTCTGTCTTAAGTTTTGCAGGCAGCCCTGTTTAGCCCCGTTCTGGATCATTTTAGCCACCGCTCTTTGACTTGTGGTTAGTTGCGCGGCCAGTTGTGGGGAGAGCACGAAGCTGATGGCAGGTGTCTTAGCAACTTTGCCCATCTTCAGCTTCACTTGACGTTCACGCAGTGACAGTACGTAGTGATCATACCTGCTGAACTTCATAAGGTTACCAGATTTTTCTTGTCACTTTCTTCTTTTGTGCATTTCTGCAGCATAAGGAGAAAATCTTTCGGGCAGCTTTTCACTGCAGACATCATCACGTCTTTCTGTGTTTGTAGCAGCGCTGCAGCATCTTCATTAGATCGGAAGTTTTCCAGGTCGGATGCAGCATTATTAGGTGTCCAAGCAAGCAGTAGCTCTTCTGATAGATACACTTTGAGCTCAGTGATGGCTTGTCTAATCTGGGTCATAACCACCGTTGACGACATGGTAGACCAAGGAAAGTGTCTATGGATGTTAAAAGGTTCCTAAATGTTTTTAGAGACCTCGCCAGCAGTGTGGCGAATTTTAGAGAGACAAAAGCAAGTATACTCTTGCGGCCACGGTGTGCTTGGTAATACTTACTTATGCTCCTAAAAATTCGGGAAATTTTCACAAAAACCAATACCAAAAATATTTTTTTCCGACCTGTTAATCCTTGGACCAGTCAGCTAAGGGCACTTCTTGGTGGCAGCAACTACTGTAAGAAGTGGGCACAGTCGTGGAGCTAGCAGCAGGAGAAACGCACCCAGGTGAGCAGATAGGCCAGCACTGCGATGTAGACGCACGGTTCGGCCCCCACTTGTCGGTATTCAGTCAAGTATTGAGTCAGTCCGGCAAAAATTGCTATAGCTAGAATAAAATAAAGAGTTTATTCGATAAAAGCAGCAAAAATATAAAGTGAAAAACCAAATCTGATCTCTTCGATCAGTGCAATAAAAGAGGGGTGGGATGGAATCGCTTATCGGCTAGTCCGATCAGCGACAAACGAATAGGAATGTTAGCTGAATGGTGGGGGTACAAAGGGCAAAAGCAATAGCTAGCACAACAGTGTGCAGCAAACATACATTTCAAATACAAAAATGTTGCCGCCAGAGTTGGCGTCTTTTGAGATGGAATTGCGGTCATCCGCAACACCTTCCGCAAATATCGTTGCGCAAAAGTTTTTTCGCAAATGTCCTACAGTAAATGTATTGCCATATATGTCGATGTGTGAATGTCCTTCCTCTAATGTCGCTCTCGAACGTCGTTCCACAAAAGTCGTTCTGCAAATGTGCGTCCGCAAATGTAGGTCCGCAAAAAAATCTAAACGCAAATGTTACGTCTGCAAATGACCTTCCGCAAATTTTTATCCGCAAACCTCGCAGTGCCAGTCTAACATGTTGCAAGGATTCTGATTTTGTCGTTCACTTTTTTAGATAACGCTTTTTTAGAGGGAATATGACGTCCATTAGTTTACTAAAAACACGAAATTTAAATAAAACTACGGCCCTAGTATAGAATAACCCCCTCCCCCCCAAAAAAACTACGGCCCTAGTATAGAATTACCCCTTCCCTCCCCCCAAAACTTATGCCTTCTAAAACTTAAGTAAAGAGCACCCAAATATATGTTCCAGACCCCAGAAAAAGTGCGTAAAACACTTATTAGTCACAACTTCCGGCCTACCCTTAAGCCTAAGGGCTAAGCCTAAACTTGTTGTTCCAATTACAACGATTTTTAACGAATTTTTCGACTTTGATACCATGTGAGTTGCACATGTTTTGGAAAACTATTTACTGTTATGGTGCTTTAATGGTGCTTTGCTTTGCAGTTCGGTGCTTTGCTATTTACTGGTGAAATTAAAGATAATGTAGCCTAAACTTTTAATGTTTTATGTTTAAAGTCTGTGGCTTTTTATGCTTTATGTCCTTACTCACCAACATACTTCACAGCTTTTTGCAAATAATTCTGTTCCAACACTTACGCTGAGCAATAAATAAATAATAATGTTAGCGAGAGGCATGTAAAATCTAATTTATATTTTCCAGAAGGTACCAATCTACTTTAATAACAAGAACATTCGTCAAAAACTTTATTATAATAATGTCCAGGTGTCCGGTGACACAAGTGTCTTTTAATGATGCAACCGCATGACTAAGCTCATTAAAATTTATCTTTTTGACGTTTACACTTCTCTCGGCTTCCCGCAAATGCTAAATTAACATATTTGAGAAAAACTTGTAATTTTTACTAAGCCTTTAAAAGATTTACATGTATGAATGCTATAGTTTTTATCAAGTACTTATTCCTATTATACCCACGTCTTATATTATTCTCCCTGATTTCACGTGGTCTGAAACTTCGATTTTTTTTGAAAATTTTTTGCTCTGTAAAAAGTGCCTGTCAGAGGTTACATAAAACTAATAGGTACTTTTACAAAACTTCACAGAAAAGTTGCAGACTACCCAAAGTTTCAGACCACCCTAAAAGTTTCTGATAATAGCTTTTTTTACCTTACTTTTAACAATATTAGGTTGTGTCATACGTTCGAAGCGCCAAGCCTGAAGTTTGCTACACATTGTTTTTTTCAATGGGGCTGTTTTGCATATCTATACGACTTAAGTCATCACCTTCACAATTTTTAAATATTCTAGTGTTTATAATTTCGATGAATACTGCTCATATTCGCCATGTGATGTTGTTTTTATTCGACGACGGTCTCTCCGCTGCCGATGCCACCAAAAAGATATGCGATGTCTATGGATTGGATTCAATAAGTTGAGCAGTATTCATCGAAATTATAAACACTAGAATCTTTAAAAATCATGAAGATGATGACTTAAGTCGTATAGATATGCAAAACAGCATATAGATATGCAAAACTCCTGACAAGATTTGGTGTTCGTGGGGAACATCTATAGAACACAATGGGGCGTATTAGGTAAACGCCTAAGCAGGGGTATTAAATGAAAATTCAAGATTTCCGCCGACCGTCCCATTTTTTAAAATTTCCCCGCCCGTCCTGTCGGCCGTTCAAAATTTCGCATGCCGGCTACTTTGTAGCCGGCCGGCCACCGTCCATAACACGAAATGTTTTATTTGTATAATAAAATGGTCGCATACAATAATGGACATTATAATTATTATATTTTTATTTGTTATAAATTATAATTGAACGAGCTTTCAATAAGGCTTCTCCAATGCCTACCCGTCTGCCCTCAGCGTGTCATTATAAGAGTAGAGAATAGCCGCTCAACTGCCCCAGATTTAGCTGGAATCATGAGTATGTCGTTTGCAAGTGTTCTAATAGGACTCTCAGGCTAAATATATTTTGGTAAATAATGTTGGTGAAAAGCCAAAAACCTTTTCCTTCCAAAATTAAGATAAAGCAGAGACTGATATCATTCCGATCCCAAATGGAGAGTCTATTACAGTTGGAACATTTTGCAGCTGCTGTGATATTCCAAGCTAAAAAACGTAATAGGGACAATTTAAATTAAGTGCTTTAGTGCTTTTTTCCCGTTATTGGGTCTAATATTATGGGAATATTATTATGGGTCTACTAACGTAGCCCTTATGTAGTATAGGTTGCTGTCGTCGCGATTTCCAGGAGTTGTGACGTCAGTAACACGCTTTATTAGTTTCGATTACAGTAAAATAGTTAAGATCTAGCTGAGGAAGTTTTTGGCCTACTTTGGTGCTTCCTCTGTTGGGCAGCTTGGGAAAAAGGTTCTGGCTATGACTGGTATCAGCTGGATGGGCGACTGGATTGCGACCAAAGTGCCTGGCGGACTGGAAGACAATAGCAAGGAGTCTCGATAACTACCTTCGCACTATGGCTGAAAAGAATGCGGACCGCAAAAAAATCAAGAACGCCTTATAATTAAATCAAATTTGATCTGATTTTGTTTCGATATATCAGTATAACCTAATCCATGCATTGATTTAACGACAATAAGATGATATTTTGCTATTCAAAAATACACGATCAGTAAAATCACAATGAATATTGTCAATATTGACGATGATAAATCAATCAATGCATAATCTTGTTGGTTAACTACTCTAATCGAATTCACAACAAATTCACAAACTGTTTCAGAATAAAAAAACAAATAAATAAATAAAATACAAATAAAATTCAAATTAAATCATCGACGTTAACATGACAGAATCGAAAATTGGGCTCAACAAAGAAAAAATCTATAAAAATTTCGATCATATATTAGTTTTGTATATAATAATTTAGTCATTCGTCATCCCGTCTGTGTCTCCGTCTGCCGGCCGGAACGGGGACGGGACGCGCCCGGCGGACGGGCGCCCCACCATGTTTACAGATCGATTTGCTCAATTTGCAATAACAATTTTTTGCTATGTAATGTCAAAATCATGATTTTTGCTTGGTCACTTTTACGTTACATTTTAGATAACATAAAAGAATATAATCGTTCTACAGAAAAAAGTTGACAATATTACCATTTGTTCGACCGACGGTAAAATTTTACCCCTGGTGGTCGTAAAGAGTATAAAAGTACTCATGGGCATAGTGGGGTGCTCGTCCCCGTCTCGTCCTAGACGGCACCAAAAAAGTGGACGGTAGGACAGCCGGTGGCGGGTGAAAAAGAGGAGGACGGTCGGCGGACGGCTGGCTGGGGGCGGCCGGACGGCGGTCGGCCGACAGAGGGCAAATCGGACGGGACGGCGAAGGACGGAATTATTCAAGCCTTTCAACAAAACAAAAAGCCACCAATCTATCTGCACCTTAAGGGGATACTGGAAAAATTTCATTTCATACAGAATTGTCTGAATATATTTTCAAATATTTAAAAGAATGACTGACAGTCCGTACGCAGAAGCATTACGCAACGAGCTAATAAGACGTTTTACCCACATCGTAATTTCTGGATATCGCAACCTCCACTACAGAAGTCAGACGTTGTTAGACCCTTCTGTTTGTTTTCTTGCAAACGCGAAACAATAAATAACGGATAAAAGCACTGAAGATAGTCCCATTAGAAGACTTGCGCTCGACATACTCATGATTCCCTTGGCATACTTATGATTCCCATTGCTTCATCGTGGACAATTAATTGGGCGACTATTCTCTACTCTTACAATGCACGCTGAGGGCAAACGGGTAGGCATTGGAGATGCCTTATTGAAAGCTCGTTCAATTATAATTTATAACAAATAAAAATATAATAATTACAAGGGACCACAGGCGCCTATCGGCGCCTCTATAGTATTTCGAAATTTCAATGAGGGGCTATGACTTCATTCATAAAAATAGGTATATCCCCTATTAGAACTCATTTTTCGCCTGTTCTTTTTTAAAACGAAAGCTGACATTCTGGGGAACACGATGGTATTAGCGACAAAAGTGATTTCGCTATCTACGACCCGTTCTGGGCTTCGAAGTAAAAAAGCGTTAACCACCCACCCACCCACACATGCCAAATACTATATAAGATAATGCCCATTATTGTATGCTACCATTTTATTATACAAATAAAACATCTCGTGCTATGGACGGTGGCCGGCCGGCTACAAAGTAGCCGGCATGCAAAATTTTGAACGGCCGACTATATTATTTGAAGCTGTTCTAATGAGTCTATATCTCAGCTATTTTGCACAATATAATGCCGTTTTCTTGTATCAGAAACCAAAATGGCAACTGTTGCACATAGTCTGAATAGCTACTAATTATTTTGGTGCTTGAAACGATTAATTGTTCAAAAGCTTAAAGGTAGATACGAAGGTAGTTAGAACCTACACTTCTAATGCTAATTTAATGTTTGAAGTCGGTGTTTTTTGTGCTTTATGTCTTTATTCACCAATATACTACATTTGTTTTGCAAAGAACTCTGTTTTAACATTAAGCTTGAGCAATGACTTAATAATATTGACATTAAAAGCCAATAACAGTTTTATTAACTTTGCGCAACAAGCGTTAGTCTACTCAATAAATAAGAAAATTCGCCATATTTTGACTTATTTGTACTTTTCCACATAGTATTGAGAAATTTAATTTCAGCAAGACCACACATCTAACATTTGCAAATGGACCAATACGAGACACAGCTAAATGTGAGCAGCTTTTACAAATATTTTTCCTATGCAAATTTGCTTGTCTGCTCTTTTTTATATACTTTTTTGCTCTATATCATTCTACAACAAACACCTATAGAGATGAGCAAAATTATTAAGTACAGCATGCTTAACTTGGCTACCACCAGCTATTTATATTGTGTTTTGCTCTCACTTTGGCAGCCTGTTCCACTTTTGCCACTAAATGGTAAATAACATTAGATCGATTAAATATACGAAAATACAAGCATAATTTATGGGGTGATACATAATTAGGCTATATATGCATTGGCGCCCAACCCAAAAAAATATGCCTTGGTCTTTCCCTGTTGATTTTTTTCGGAAATTTGTTTTCCAAAAGTCTCAAAAAACGTTTAACGCACTTTTTAATCATTTTCACGCAAAAAACGACAACCACCAGAGTTTCAATCGCATTTCTTCATTTTTTTTAATCAAATTTGTGGTAGAAAGGATTTCTATTTTAAAATCTGTAAATTTGAGCACTGAATTGTAAGGTTTTACATTTTGGTGGTCTTTTATTCCATGGTTGTCAAAATCGAAAAAAAAATCGATAAAATCTTCGATAAAATTTTTATCGAATATTTTATCGATTTTTATCGAATTTTTCTATCGGTTTTTTTCCACATTTTGTCACCTGTTAGGTCAATGTTTCGCGCTTAGCCTCTGTTTTGTCGTATCTATAGTATTATTGTACATCCTTTAGCTATTCCAACCATGAGTAATACGCCTACACCTAAAAGAGTTAGACGAAAAAAGGTAGGAATTTATTTATTCTCAGGTGAATTCAGTGATTCAATTTGGAAAGAAGCGTCAGCTGAGCAAGCAAGATTGTAAAGGACGTGAACAAACTAGTTGGACAAGTGCACGCAGGTGGCTCTAAACTTCCTTTTATTTCACAGCTTTGTAACTCAAGGACAATAGTAATTACCGTATTTCCTCTAATAACGCGGCATGTCCTAAGGGAACGTCCATAAATTATGTCACGCTGACAGGAGGGTGGGGTCCCAGCCCAATCTGACAAAATCTGACAGAGGGGGTGGGGGGTAAATGGTCTTTTTCTGACAGGAATGTCAGATTTCACAGAAAATTTTCTTGAATAGTTTAAATCAGTTTTGAAAATTTTTGACCCAATTTTTTGTATTTGTTTATCTGTTTTGCAATGTCATATAAAAATAAATGTATTTATTGCAAAATAAGATTAAAACATATAGTCCATATTTTATTATGGCTCATATTTTAAGTTTTCCATTTCTAATTCTTGATAGTTTTCTTGAAGGGCTCGCACATGCCTCATTTCCTCAGCCAAATCTACTTGTCTTCAATGACGGTTTGTTCAGGATCCTGAAATCCATGAAATCCATTTCAAATTCTTGGCAAGCCTTTTCATGTGCATTTTCCGTTTGACGCTAGGCATATAAAGCCGACAATGCTTACATATCATTTCTCGTACTTGTCTTTCATAGTTGGGCAGTACTGATCAAAGCAAATGGGTTCAGAAAAGCAGCTGAGTGCGAGTCGTCTGCAAATCTCCAAATTCAGGTTTTTCATCACCCTCTCAGCTACTCTTGGTCCTCTTGCGTCAAAAACACTTGGGATAGGCGCAGGAGAAATGATGGCAGGAAATGGAAGTTTTGCACATCGGTAACCTCCACAGCACCAGTCTTCTCCGCATTTTCGGATCTGCAGTGTAAAGACTTTGGCACATGCTATGTGAGCCAATGTTCTCCAGGAAGAGATGGCACCTCCGCAGCATCTTTTCGATGTACTGTGCAAAACCCCAGGCCATTGATTGTCTAGACGTATTTTCAACATATTCCA